>JBBJLS010000109.1:4134722-4148599 GCA_037577275.1 Bryconaethiops microstoma | reverse complement strand
CACACACACACACACACACACACACACACACACACACACACACACACACACACACACCCAAACACACACACACACACACACATACCAACCAATACCATGTCAATGTCACTGCTGTGCTTACAATGATTTGTCACTTTCTCACTAGTGGTCCTCTGGGGTTCCTGTAATCTACTAAGTGGAGCTGATAAAATAGGCAACGAGTAAAAATTCAAGTTGTTGTGCTTAATAAAATGGCTTGGCAGTGCATATGTACATTCTGTATACACTGTACATTTTGTTATTAGAATATTGCATGAAATGTAACATTTTCATTGTTTATAAAATAAAGCTCAAGCAATTATTACAAGTAATTTAAGGTGGTCGAACCATCCATTTTAGGTTCTAAACGTTCTGACTCAATGGCTATATGTAGATCAGCATGGCTCCAGTTGTGCTACCATGAATGGATAATCAAGAAGCAATCAAGTCCAGTCCAGCTCCTAATAAGCCCCAAAAGAAAAATCACAATTTCATTGTTTACCCTTATTGCTTGAGATGATGTTGTGAGGTATTATTGTACTATGGAGTTTAGCAGTTGTTTGAAAAAACAGAAAGAAAAAACGCACCTAGAATGGTTTAAAAGGTCCTCGCTCTGGGCTAAAATGCTCCAGTAACCCAATCAATAGATGCTAGCATGGGAGACATAATCTATTCAAAGCTGTATCTTATTGTGCTCTGTGTTCAGACTGATATTTGTTCTGATTCAGCATCGTCTCTCTTGCTCAGCCCAAATTGACACCATCCACGCTAAAACTGCAATGACCTCTGACCCTTGACCCTCAACACTCTGGCCTGTTGTCTGATGACCTATCGATTATGTCTGGATTTTGCCGGGTAATTGCTGGGATCATAATCACATCATACGTTGTTCCGTCTCCAAAACAGATGCAAGTTTATTCAAAATCATTTATCTACTCAAATCATCTGACATTGATCAAAGCATTACAACTACATTTTTCAATTTACACATTTAAACTTAAGATTTGAAGCAGCTTGTTTAAGGTTTAGTAAAGGTTATTTGATCCGATGTAGAAAAAAATGGATGCATTATATTCCATCGTTTCAAAAACTAAAAGTGTGTTTGCTTAGACAATGAGGTCCATAGTCTTAATAAAAAGTGTCAGGATTACTTGTTCTATGCAGAGGTGTGAACAAGACATGAAGCAAGTGACAAGTGTCAGGTTTTAAGTCAAGTCCCGAGTCAATACAGGAAAGTCTCAGTTCGAGTCCTGAGTCAATACAGGATAGCTTCATATTAAGTATCAATCTAGTAGTATATGGCAAGTTGACATCAAAATAATAATAATAATAATAATAACAATAATAATAATAATCATCATCATCATTATCATCATCATCATTAATGTTATTTTTATTGTTATTTTATTATTTTATGAAATCAAAGGTGTTCCTTTTATAACATATCTCAAAAGACCCTTTTGTAGTACTTTTATTTTTTTGAGGAGAAATATTCAATGGTTATAGAATCTTTCCATTATATGGAGGTCCTTTAAACTTTTTTAAGCTACCTCACACATCTCATTTTCAGAACAAATATTCTTTAATGATCCATCCATTGAAAGACTCTTTAGGGAACCAAATGTGGTTCTTCTGATCCAAAGAGTGTCTTTTGAGAGTGTTTGACTCTCAGGCACTTCCAGCTGTGATAGTAAAACTGACAGAAGAGTAATCAGGCATATACCAGCCTTCCCCTGACGAATGCCTTTTGTGGGGTGGGACTTTTTGCATCAGCCACTCTTAAGGGCTTGGCTCCTCTCACTGTGTTTCTGGCCTCATTGGCTGTGTAACCAAGGGGAAATGAGAGACACATACTAGTCTCTTCTGGCAGGAGTCGTCATGGGAAGCTCTAGGTTAGAATTACTGAGCAGGAGATTTAGAATAATCTCCCTGGATCTAAAGAAAGTCCTTTATCAGTCAGCAGTGACGAAAGCATTTTAGTAATACAATGAAATGAGCATAATTACATTTTTAATCATTCAAAAATGTAAACGTCCATAAGCCATCTTTCTTATTATGTGAACATTTCATAATAACTGGGCCAATAATAAGGATCCAGAATAACTTCAAACTTCTATAAAGTGCTGTTTCCACTATATGACCTGTTTACACTTGGTTCCAAAATGCTTCTTGGACAGCACTCAAGTGTAAGTAGTCACTAAAACACTGTGATCCGACCACTCAAACCACATACACTATATGGACAAAAGTACTGGGACACATCTGCTTTTGCCCACACAGAGCCCTGACCTCGACCCCATCCAACACCATTGGGATGAACTGAAACAGAGATTGCAAACCAGACCTTCTCGTCCAACATCAGTGCTTTACCTCATAAATGCTCTAAAGAACGAATGGGCAAACATTCCCACAGAAACACTCCAAAATCATGCGGAAAGCCTTCTGAGAAGAGTGGAAGCTTTTATAGCTGCACAGGGGGGACCAACTCCTTATTACAGTCTTTGTATTTGAATGCAACGTCACTAAAGTCTATGTCGGTGTAATAGTCAGGCATCCCAGTAATTTTGTTGATATAGTGTACTTCCTGATGCATTGCTGACAAGGATGTCAGAGGAAAATACATCATGTAACAATGTGCCAGTGCTTGAGAAGAGCAGCTTAAAATAAAACATTTGAAGCTTGCATACTATAAAGCCAAAGGCAACTATAGCAGGTTTAAATGGAACAGGATAACATGCCCCTTTTATGAAGAGTTGAACAATGTGTTGCATGAGCATTCATTGTTTTGTCTTATAGAAGGAGATGTGTTGGATTCTGCTGACATCAATGTCTCTAGCATGCACAGCTGTTTTGATTAATAGAGGGATGCTGCAGGTTTAATGTTTTTAATGAAACTGTCGTACAGTATTAAAGTATATTGTAGTTGTGAGAATTCGGCTGCTGGGAGATTAAAACCTAACTGCAAATGGTGTAATGACATCTGAACACAAATGGTCAGCTGGACGGCATGATGCATCTCGGCAGTTCCCTTGTGATCCAGTCACCTAAGGTGCTTTTTAAAACCAAGTCTTAAAGACATTCTAGGACAATGTGCAGTTTGTAGTGGTATTTACACTCGATTGCTTTCCAGAAGGCACAACTTCAGATATCATGTCAGAGGTCTTCGAACCACTTGAAAAAGGCTAGTTGAAATCCATGATCATAAATGGCACCAGGTGAAGAATCGCCCGCGCCATTTCAGCATTACTGATTTTAAAACTGTTTCGTTCTCTGAAAATGGATATTTTCTACGCTTAGTAAAAGACAGATTTTGAGTTTAAGCCATTTACAGAATTATTTACTTTGACACTGAAACTTACATGAGAAATTGTGAGGGTGCACTTACACTAGGCCTGGTTGCCTTGTCCTGTTCCCTCACAACTCCCCCAGAGGCCAGCGCTCACATTACATTAAATGTTTCAGGCCCAGGCACGCTTACATCATTACATCACTCACTGCTTCATCCTTATCATCCACTGAGCTGCCAGATTTTTAGAATGTATCCTGTACCTTCAGATACTGAACCCACAATGTTTTCAGGGGACATTCCTCAGTGATTTTTTGGTATCCATACGCATGAAGATATTACCAAATATCAAATTCTTATGTGTTGCATCTAGTTGTTGCTATATTCTATGGTCTGCCCAAATTTACAGCAAACACATCTGCCCTAGACCCTTTATCATGTTTTTTGTTAAATGGGACAGTGTTATTTAAATGTGATGTTTAATATGATGTACAGTGATGTCACACACTGAATTAATGACTACACCTGTCAAAACAAAGTTTACAAAATTAATTAAAATGATTTTAGGATGAAGCCTCTGACTAAAGTTACCACTTTTTGGTCATACAGATTTAGGGCTCTCATGAGTGGTTGGTTAGTGTAGTGGATAACATTGCTGCCTTCCAAGCAGAAGAGTGGGGTTCCTAACTTGGGAAGCTCATCACACTAAACCAGTAATAGTTCTTGGCCAACACTACATTTACCTACACTTGCGATGTACTTAAAACTGTGTCACTGAATAAAAAGTGTCTGCCAGATGCTGCAAATGTAACATAAATCATGACAGATCGATTACAAGCATTCTACCAATAGAGATAATGTATTGCTTTCTTTATTCCAACATGTCTAACAGATTAGGATGTTAGCATTTAACATATTGTTTGTTTAAGCCGCACCAGATGTTAACTAGCCACTCAAAGCGTCATTGGGTGTTGGAATATGGTGGATAGTGCTTTTTACAACAGGAATGAGAAAGCAGCAACACAAAAATCTAGGCCAAAGGAGCAAGCTGGCGGTGACATTTGCATGTTCCTTGAGAAAGAAACCTTTTGAGAAGCCAAGAACTCATGCTCTTCTGGTTGACACGGGATAGCAAACCATTAACAGAACAATATAAACTGACCAATAAAATCCACTGACCAAAGATAGAAGTCTATGAATGTGTTAATGAGAATCTAATCTATGATTATGTTCAGTTGGGTTTTCAGTAGTAGAAAAAAACTCATAAACTTTGTAAACCAAAACAAACAAAAACAGGGCAATACATGTTCAAAGTGGCCAGTCTAACAAAGCCTTTTTAACACTGTTAAAAATAAAAGAGCTGATCTTTGATGTTAGCCACTGACACATGGCACGAAAAGACCTCAAAACGTTGGCGGCAAATTGAGTTTGTTGTGTATACAAGCACCTGCCAGATTTAATATTGAATGGATGATTCAAAATGGATTTTTGATCCGAGTAAAATGAGGAAAGCTGTCTGGAGCAACAAAAAAAGAAAGGAAAAAAATGCTGGGAGGAGAGCAGATCTATAACTCTCCAAAGCCGTGAGATGTTGCTCCCAGGTGGGGAATATATTTCTTCTCCTTCGCTGTGTCTTCTCCCCTTCGACGAGTTGTTTTCATGTAAAGAAAAACCTATAGGTCTGACCTCCTCACCACATTGCCTGTGGCCATTCGCAGATTGCATGTTTTCGGTGCCTCATCCTTGGGGAGAGATCCAAATCAAACCACCATAAATATTTCAGTGCTTTCTCTTGCTCTCTGGACCTCTTGCTAATACACTGGCTGCTTCAGCTGAGCAAAATACCTCCCGCTTACATTTGCAGGCAAAGTGTCTTTTTTTTTCTGCCCAGTCTTGTTGTACAATTCTTAATGAGGGAGAAGGAGTCTGCTCTCGGTATCACACAGAGGCAAAGTGTTTAGTTTAAATGAATAAACAAACAAACAAATAAAGTTAAGAATTTAGCTCACATGAGTTCATAACAATAATGATTAATGATAATAATGACCACAGTGATATTATTTGATTACTCTAGCAACAGCGATAATAATAACAATAACAGTAAGATCTCACATGTCATCAAGCAGCAAATAATAGCAGCAGTAATAATAATAATAATAATAGTAAGAAGAAGAATTATCTAACAATGAAGAATAATAATTTTACATAATAATGTACCAAATAATAATAATAATAATAATAATAATAATAATAATAATAATAATAATAATAATGTATAATAATAATAACAATAATAATATATTATTGTTATTATTTACAAGATAATAATATTTAACTTATGTAGCAATAAAATATCATCATCAGCATCACTATGTCATTTTATTTTGTTTTTTTCATTTATTTTTATTTTTTCAATTGTCCTGATTAAATAGGAAATAGACTTAAAATGTTGACTTCAGTTGAGGTCAGAAAACATCTTCAGAATGAAACACGAAGCAGCAGAGTCTTTGGAGAAATATCTAGACATCTGGTAACCATCTGAGACAACCTGGAGGAAGGCCAATGGCACTCAAAAAATGAAAACGACTTCATTATGAAGGTATAATCTTCTTGCATATAGCTGGGAGTCCGGATGGAGCTGCCTCCTCCAGCAGAGCTGGCCATCCGACAGTGAAAAAGAAATAGTCAATGTTAAAGGCTGTTCACAGGAAACTGAGGATTGACCTTACATCCTGAAACTAAAATTCTAAAACCCCTTCAGTTCACATGTGAAAAGTAGCACTAATTCTAAATGGGAGAGAGTGCAGAGAACACGTCGCCCACAGAGCACTGTTATAGACGAAGTTTCCAAGTGCTGGATTTGTGTTGTTTATTTATTCAAAGTGATATAACAATGCCCATTAATTAAAGGACCATTCAAGAGGGATGAAACAGTCCTCAAACCCTCTTTCCCCTATGCCAAAACGGACAGTCCATTAGATGTGATGCTTCAAATGGTGTTTTTGCATCAGCTTGAGGCTGACAATGATCCATGCCCCGCGACTGCTTGGTGCTTGATGAACACATTAGCAGGATAAACTCTTGGACGGAGTCCAGCTAATCAATTCTCTGTGAGACCCACTTCGCACAAACATGTATTTACAACGACGGGATGGGAGTGAGGGTGTCAGTTCACCTGGCAACAGCGATGAAAAGCCTGATCTCAAGAGCAGAGTAGAGTGGCTTAAAATCTGTAATTGTGTACAGTTCTGTTTGATAAGTACTGGTTCAGCTCACAGCAAATACAGAGCCAGATCCTCAAACAGTATCACTGCAGTATGAATGGTTGACTAAAGGTAATACATGCAGTGCATCTGTATTGAAAATTCAGTACCGTTGAACCAGCACCAGCAACATATTACAGACTTTCAATGTCTCTTTTAATTAATAACTGTTTTATTCAATAACTGTTTCTGCACTGTTGATGTGCAGTAATGGTCACAGCAATCAAAAATATGACCTAACATGCTGAGGGAAAAAAATAAAAAATGCTTCAGCAAGAACAATGATAGAATGAAGTCAGTCTATAAGGTGCAGTTAAAGACAATGTATACATACAAGTACGGGCTAGAGACGCACTGGGGGGACCACTGTTGTTTTCTCGTGCGTTTCACTCGTACAAATCGCCGGGTAGATAGACACTTCACACCCAGCATACAAGGCATCTCAAAATAAACTCGGCAACAGAGACCATTTTGCTGGGTCACAGGTAGACGGGCTCAGTTTGGGTCTGAGTGCCTGGTCCAGTGTGGCAGGCCGCTGGTGCTGGTATCAGGCTGTTCTGGCTCGGACCGCCGGGTTGAGGTGATTTTTTAGACGTGATGTACTCCGATGATACAAAAATTCCTTATTGGATGAATTGCAGCAAATGATACTCCTATCAACAGTTCCATCTGTCTGTTTTTAAACTTTCCACTCACTGGGCTGAGCAGCGTGTTCTTGTCTTCAATTTACAGAGCGCCTGTGGCCTGAACGAGACAGGTGCTCAAAGTCACGTGGTGCGATTAATCAGCATTAATTTTTTTCACACGTTATTGTTTCTGAAACTAATTGATCAAAATGAATGTGTTAATTCGACACCTCTAATCATAACATTAAAACCATCTGCCTAATTTTGTGTAGGTCCCACTCTGACATGGACTTCATAAGACCTCTGGAAGTCTCCTGAGCCTTTTGAGGTGTCGTCTACATGGATCAAAATAGTTTGTACACCACATCCCACAGATGCTTGAAAGAGTTAAGATCTGGGAAATTTGCATGCCAAGTCAACTGATCATTTATCTTGCTGACAGTTGCAGTTTTGGCAGGGGACATAGCTCTGTTTGCAGTAAAATCCACAGACAGCATTTCATTTTTCAGCAATTTGTGCTACAGTAACTATTCTGTGAGATCTGATCAGATGGGCTACCCTTCACTCTACGCATACACAACAGTGAGCCTTGGGCGTTTATTACCCTGTCACCAGTTCACCGGTTGTCCTTCCTTGAACCACTTTTGTCAGGTACTTACCAAAGCACACTTTTCCTCATGCTTTTGTGAGCCTTTTTAGGGCATGAGACATTGGGACAGCCAATGCAGGTGAAAATACAAGGAAGTGAAGAGACATAAAGTAGGGAAAAAGGGAATGTAGATGATGCTGGGTGAGATGATGAGAGGTGCTGAGGTTCGTGGCAGGAGAGGTGGAGCCAAAACTCCACCTGTGGGTTAGAACTGAGGGCTGGGCACCGACATCTTCAGTGAGCTCATGGGTAGTCCTCTGGGCTGGTATCTAAGGCAAGGGGCAACAACATTAACCAAGTGCAAACGCAATCCCTGAGCCGTAGCGTGAGGCCCCTTTTCTATACGCTCCTCTCCTCATTAACGGTAACTCAGTGATCACCATTAGGTGTGGCTTTTCCCCGGATATCACATGGGGCGGTTGCTGTCCCACGTGCTGAAGTGGTCTGGCAGAGGCACACAGGTAAGAAGGCGCTGTCAGTTCTGTACCTCTGCCGAAGCCGAGGGAGGAGCACCTGCTGTCTGACGCCGTGGGATTGGGGAGCCGCCGTCACAATCTATATGTGCAGCTTCTCAAAGGTATAGAGATGCTGTGAAACAGTTTCTGTTTCAGCAGGAAGTTCTAAGAACTACTAAAAAGTACATTTACGTGTTGTTCTTCAAGTAAGGCAAACTGACCCAAAACATGTAAAATACATTGATGTCAGTCCTAAAACACCTTTCCACTGTGTTCTGATGTGTAAGACGTCATGGCCTCAGTGTGAGCATGGAGACAAATTGTGGGCCAGCGTTTAAGTTATTGACAGGATGACCGGCAGTTAGGAATGGATGAGCCCACTAGTTGTTTTGTAAACAGGATTACCATTGGCAGGTTGCAGGGAAAGCAGATAAAACAGCTGCTTCTGCACAGGCAGATTCAAATCTCCCTTAATGAACTGTTTTGTGGAGAACCTGCCAGAGAGAGAGAAGAATAGAGGAAAAGAGTGAGAGCAGGAAGTGAAGCAGAGGAAGCTTTTTACTGAGCACCTACATTCCTTGCGTGATACAATAGAAGTATTTTTGATTCCCTAAAGTGTAACAAACCTTTTAAAAGTTAAAATAACATAACGGTTCCATACCAGTTTAAATGTTCTTCCTAGAAGTATGAAGTTCTTTGAAAAAAAAACATTTCAGGTATAAAATGATTATATAATGATGGATAAAATGGTTCTATCCTTTGAAATCTGTTGTTTTTGGCACCTTAATTTTTATTAGTGTAGGTTTGCTAGCAATTTGAGTTTATGGTGCAGTTTTTTAAAAAAAAAATTTTCCTTAAAGTGATATTAAGTGCATTATTCTTTTGAACAATTTTAAGGTTCTTAAAGGAAACTAGGTGGATCCATAGAACCACATTTAAGAGTGTAGCAAAAAGTCAAGCTAAAATTGGTGCTCAGTAAAGTACATTCCACTCTTTCTTATTGGTTCCACAATTGTTTTTCCAACAGCATGTTCTCTGTAAGACATCCTTCCCAAAGATGACACCAAACAAATGGCTGAAGTAGAAAAGCTGAAAACAAAGGTTACAAATAAAGCACATTTTCCTTCATGTGTTGAAAGTGGATCTAGGTGTTCATCCTGAGAGTGTCACCTTGTCCAGTCCTTGCCCTAATAAGGCAGCAGTAAAAGTCTAGGCACTGATGAGCTACAGCAACAATCAACTCAATCAACCTGCCTTTGTTAGAAGTCCTATGTTTGTGCTAGAGACACTGAATAACGTGTTTGGCAAGAATTAATGGCACCTGACTATTTCAGCGAGACACAGGCAATCCCTTCCTCAATCCATTCGCCGTAATGGTGCTGGGGACTCTAAAAACACACACACACACGCACACACACACACACACACACACACACACACACACACACACACACACACACACAAACACAAAGTCAGAATGTCCAACACTGATGAAGTGAGCCAGGACAAAGCCATGCGTCCTTTCTCCTAATGATCCACTACAACACTTAGGCGCTACTTTTCTGGATTGCAATATTAATGAAACCCTCCTTTTAGGCCCAGTCTGCTTCTGGCCAGCAGAGACGCAGAAGGGTCTGAAATTTCGATACATTTTTCTTCTCAAAATATTTTTTCGTCCGGATGTTTGTCAGGAGAAGGTGGTAAATCATGGATACGCGATTGAGGATCGAAGGCAATTACCATTAGACCAGTGCTAGTGCTGCCTGCACTCCGCATGCCCTGTGCCTGAATCTCAATACACTTCGGAGTGTGTGTACGCGCAATTTAAGCGACCTGATCAATACGTCCATGCAGTTAGCAGCCAACAACTCCCTTCAAGTGCCTTAGCGGAGCAGGAACCACCACCCCCTGCATAACCCCCCACCACCCTGGACCCCCCCTCCCCTCTGCCTCCAAATGTCATAACGTTCCAGCTCGGACTGTTCTGAGGAGAAATTGTTCTTGTGAAACATTATTGACATACTTTAACCCACATTTCCAGCATCCAAGGGCAGGAAAGTCAATTTTCATTTTGAAGGAGACGAAGCAGATGGGGCGGTAGGTTGCTTTGTGGCGGAGGAGGGGGGCTTCTTTGGACCGTCCTCACTTTGAGATCACAGGGGTCAAGGGTCATCAGGCTGCTAGCAGCCCAAGGTCAAGGTGATGTAGGGATGTTGACCTTCATCTGATGCACCATGCAGCCAATCAATACAATTAAAAAGGCTGGTTGATCTGTAGGCTCCACCTCCATCCCACTCTTTTTTTCTCCCTCACAGCCTCCTTCTTTAGCTCCGTCCACTTCCTTCATCTCTCTCTCGCTCTCTTTCCTTGTTTCCGTCTCTTTCTAGGTAACTAGTTCCATCTTGATAGACCCCCCATCCCCTCATGTGTAGCTGGACGGACTTGAAGAAAGATTGGTCTGGTATTGTTTGAACAGCTTTTTATTAAGCTTGCTCTCTTTAATATTTACATTGGTGCATTTGAGGGGCTGAAGCCACATGAAGCAATTACACACATGACCAAGTCGATAGCCACAGAAATAGCAGAAGCCTTTATCATCCTTGCCTGAAAAAAAAGGGAAAAAAAGAATATTTCAAATTCTTCGGCCCAGCCACAGATGTAGTTTGCATTTCAATTAAACAGGAGCAAAATGGCAGTATGTTCTTCAAAGTCAGTGTCAATCGGCAGAGCAGGAGAAATGCACAGAGTCCGGGGTACTTTGTGCGTTACGCGACTGCAAAAGAGTATTAGTCAAGCAGGATGATTCAAATGCCAGAAATATACACTGACACCCTCCCGTTTTCCTTACGTCTTTAATCCAGTGGAGGTGAATATCTAGTACAATGCACCTCAAGCCTACAGATAATGTTTTATTATTCGCCTAAGGGCTCTCTCATGAAATCCCTTATTGCCAGTCAATAACAGCTAGCTGACTCTGCTCTCTTTTATGAAGGGGAAAGCCTTAGTGTGTTATTATATGAAGAGTATTTAATATTGTAATATGGTAATATAGTCAAAGGGAAAAGAATGCAACAAGTTGACATATTTAAGCTAAAGAAATTAATTATGTGACAGCTATACATGTGGAGAAAGTGTAAGAGAGAGTTCTGAAACCCACTCAGGAGCTCACTAAAGGGCTTGCAAAACCTACCCCAGGGTAAGACAGCAATACAGCAGCATCTTGCTAAATCTAGAGGAGTGTGTGTGGGGTGAAGTAAGGACAGTTTCAACAATCACGCCCTTCTCTCCCCAATACAAATGCAATTACAAAGATAATTACATTGTGAGTTGGAGACGGCAGGAGAAGTCAGCATCTTCTGGGTGCTGACAGAGGAAAGAGTTTGGAATGTAATTGGCCAGCATAAAGGAAGTCTGGGTGGCAGTGGGTGGGGCAAAGTCGGATATAGGACATTTTGTATATCCCACGTTTGGTTTGATGGTGAGTGTGTGACAGTGTGTGATGGCTCTGTGCGAGGAAGGAGGATACACCATGAGGTGTGACATATTGAAATATGACCCGGTGACTGAAAAGTGCAAGTCATGTGACTATTAATATTCAATGTGCATTGAAATAAAATCCTTTTTTATTGGTTAATCTTAGCAGTTAAAAAAAAAGTTTATCTTTTATCCCAATTTAACCATGATTAGCCTAGTGGTTAGGGGGTTCGCCCTGAGATCAGGAAGTCGTGGGTTCAAATCCCAAGACTACTAAGCACCTCTGAGGAACCGTTGAGTAAGATACCGTCCCCACACACTGCTCCCCGGGTGCTGTTTTCCTGGCTGTACGTTGCTTCACTTGGTGAATGGGTTAAATGCAAAGGAATAATTCCGTGCTGTTCACACTGTGTGCTGTGGTGTGTTCGTCTATGACAGAAGTCACTTTCACTTTCAAATTTATCTATACAGCCTGTACGCTGGGATAAAAAAGTGGGTTAGTAGTTGCTAAGTAAACATTCTTGAAAGATTTTTGAATTGAATATCTCAAATTTAAATCCTGGCAACGCCACAGCCCAAAAAATCACTCATTAATAATGCATCATGAATGATATTTTTGCTAATAGCACAATATTTCCCCATCATCAGGATTGGCTGATATACCACATTGGAAGACAATTGATATGACTTTTTACGATAATAAATAATGGAATTATGGTACATGAAATGGTACATGGTACATGACATTATGGAACATGAAATGAAGGAATTGTCCTGCTTTTTTGTTTTTAGAGTTTGATCAGTTTTCTAAAAATACAGCCTTTTTTCAAAAATAGCCTCATTAACCCCTTTTGGCAGTCCTCATAGTGCCCATTCCCATGGGAATTATTGTATTGGATCTGTTTACTAATATAAAATCAAATAAAATAGTCTAATTTTGCTAAGTTTACTAATTGTATAATCAAATAAAATAGTCTAATTCAAAGTGATTCAAATGTTCTATTTTCTTACATTGAATGATTACTATGAAAAAGGGATAATGTGTGCAAATCATAACTTAATGATAAGAATTGATTACTTCAATTTTCTGTTTCCAATTCTCAATATCTATTGCCATCATGGCTGTATTTTGTCCACAGACATTGCCGTACCACAAGCATTTGCTTTGACATTTTTATATTTAAAGTTTAAACAAGATGATTATTACTTATCACAGCCGGCTGTTGGTTAAGTAATAAGTGACGTTTTGTTTTCATTGGTTCTGGTCCTGGTACATATTTCATGTCGTTAGCCTCATAGCATAATTGTAAAAAAATAAATGAATGAAACCTTACTCTCCTACCACTGCTGCATCATCCTGCCTTTCTGCCCATGTCCTTGGCCGATCACAACACTTATTAGAATCCAAAAACACTATCTGCCTTAGTCATTTCTTTGACTTAGGCACTTTTGATGCTACAAACAAAATGGCAGAAAGCATGAGAAAGAGGGCTCGGCTGTCCACAAGTGAAGCATTAGCTCTTCTCTTTGATTCATTTTCATCTGGTAAGAAGTTCATATTTCTTCAATTTTCTAGACACTAAATTTAATTTCAGTCAACCAAAGGGATTATGAACTGTGTATTTAAACTTCAAATCTGTGTTCATACCAAAAAAAGACCAGTGTGATGTATGTGTCAGCGCCAAAGTAGGAAATACAGATCAGGATACACTTACTACTCACTTGTAATTAAAGGCTCAGACTCAAGCTGAAAAAGCTAAGGATAAAAAGGAAGTGACAAACTTTCAGTGTGGACAATGGACCTTCAATGCATTCTTCTGTGCCCCCAGACAAAAGCAAGTACAATGTATTATAAAACTAAATTACAGCTGCACAACTTTACTTGCTTCAACTTGAGTAACAAAGATGGGTATTGTTACGCTTGGGAGGAGCATAAAGGTTCCCTCAGCAGTGAGGTTTTTGCCCATCTGCATTCCAAACACTTTGAATCAATCCTAGAGCCCAACAGAAACATTGAGAAAGTCATTGTCTGGAGTGATGGCTGTGGATATCAAAATCGGTGTGGTACCATCAGCAACAGCTACCTTCATCTGGCCATGAAGCATG
>JBBJLS010000109.1:4122699-4134605 GCA_037577275.1 Bryconaethiops microstoma | reverse complement strand
ACAAGTTACACATCTTGGTTATATTTAGGAGAGTAAAACAATTTTGGTTATGCTATGTTTGCATTTATATGTAAGAGAACAAATGCAAAAGTCATGGCATATTCAGTTTTATTTGTTAGACAATTGATGATGGGTCTTTTTCTTTTTGCATTCTTGTTCACACACCTGGTTGAACGTACTGTTACAATTTCAACAAAAAATACAAATGTGTTTTCTAAAAAATGTGTTTTTTCTTGTTTTCTAAAAACATTGAAATATGATTTAGGCAATTATGCTATGAGGCTAACAATGTCTCTGTTGCCAGTCCACACTCAAATTTCCCCTGTTGTGTACCTGTCCTTTGGTTTGTGTTTTGAGAAAGAGTATTGGAAGTGTTTGATTTGCATTCTGTTAAATAAAAGCCTTTTGGAAAAAATGGAAATCCACGCCTGCGCATCCTTCTTGGACGAGTATGCACCGTTCGTGACACATTCTGTCATATGTGAACACACTAAAGCATACAGTGTGAACAGCACGAAATTCTTCCTCTGCATTTAATCCATTCAAGTGAAGCAGCACGCAGCCAGGAACACAGCACCTGGGGAGCAGTGTGTGGGGATGGTACCTTGCTCAAGGGTACCTCAGTGGTGCTTAGCAGTCTTGGGAATCAAACCTATGACTTCCTGATCGCAGGGCGAACACCCTAATCACTAGGTTACCAGCTGCATTCCTCCTGGATATGGCCTCCAACACTGATATTTGATGCCTCCACGGAACCGAAAGAGCATCTTTTCGATCTGGGCAGCCACTAGTCTGGTGCAGGACAAAGCAAGGAGGTTTCACAGTATGGAGAAGTTTGAGGCTCTTAAGAGGGTAAAAGACAGAGCAAGAGAGAGAGAGAGAGAGTGATGAAGAGGGTGGGTGGATGGGTGAAGGAGGTGGGGGAGCTGCACCAGATGTGTCTCTCTCTTCAGAGCCTCCCCTTGGCTGGCGACAGCCATGCGTGTCGTGTAGCCCGAGGAGCTAACAGTAAATATTACAATATCACAAGATGCTCCCTGCAAACACCATTTCGTGCTCTCCGAGTCAATTCCCTTTTCTCCCCTCCACCACCCCCTCGGGTGCTGTGTCTTGATGGAACTAACTCTGCTAGAAAAGAAAACGTATACAGCAAGCACATATTTCAGAAAAAGGGCGGAATACGCTGAGCACTCTCTTCATAGCTTCATAGCACATTACGGTCAGCTTAAGTCATGATGGACATGGGCACCGTAAATCAACACGCCCCCACCAGGAGAGAGAGATGGTCCTTTAAAAGCTTTCCGCAGAATAAATGGCAGTCGCGGGGATTCATGGGATTGCATTCAGGCTTCCTGTGGTGCTGGGGTCTCTTCTTTTTTTTCATTTGGTAGAGAGCAGTGATGTCGTCCCACCCTGGGTGCCCAGCAGATGGGCTTATGTGTGGAGAAATGAGCCGGGAGCAAGCTCTCTCTCAATCTCTCTCTCTCTCTCTCTTTCTATCTCTGTCTCTCTCTCTCCCTTTCTCTCTCACTCTCTGTCTCTCTCTCCCTCCTCCCTCCATGTCCTGGGGCTGCAGAATCTCATCTAGGCACTGTGACAGTGAGAGCTCTGCGGGAGGCAGTTTGGTGGAGTGGGGGCCCAGACGCAGGGGCCCATCTCAGGCTTGCGCTACCGGAAAATCTGCCTCTTCACGCTCTGCCGACCACACTTGCTGTCCTCTGATGAGAAAGAAGCACCATGGCTGAGTTTGCCAAGAGAAAAACACACACACCTTGAGGGGGCCCATCTGACATTTCTCCATTTCAGTACCCTTCCACTCCTGTGGTTCTGTCTGAAGTCCTACTCAAAGTCCATGTACCCCTAGGTTACTCTAGAACAGCATTTCCCAAGCCTATCCTGGACTACTCATGGACTGTATGTCCTAGAGCAATGGCTTCCAAATCTAGTCCTGGACTGCCCCGGGAATTTGTGCCCCAGAGCAGCGATTTCTAAAATTAGTCCCGTTTTATTCCTGAAACATCTAGTACTGAGGTTATAAACTCCAGCTCCGCTAAGCCCCTGCCATGGATGGTTTCAAGCAATCAAACTCAATTTGTGGAATATTTCAGGACATTCCCCATAACAGAAGTTGAGCTCCCATTTCACCTCAGACAAGGATAGTTAATATAATTAATTTGAAAAATCGGGTGTGATAGAGCAGGGAAAACTCCAAAATAGGGAAGCACTAAAGTTTTCCTTAATTCTGGCATACCGCAATGTCAGGAACATCAAATGTACATCGTTAGCATGGTTTCAAGCATTCAAGTTTCTTGAAGAAACAGGACAGGACATTTCCAAAACAGGACTCTGTGGTGTTCCCAGTATGCAATAGCTAGCAAGACTGGTCCAAGAAAGAGCAACCAATGAACTAGCATGATGGGCACCCAAGGCTTGCTGTTGTGCATGGGGAGTGAAGGTCAGCTGTTAAAGAAAAATTGTTCAAAAAGTTTATACTAGCTTAGATAGAAATGAGCCAGAACACCCAGTGCATCACAGCTTGCTGTGTATGGCGTTGTGTAGCCACAGAACTATTAGAGTGCTCATGCTGACCTCTGTCTACCACTGAAACTGTCAACAAAGGGCATGAGGGCATGTGAGCATCAGAACTGGACCATGGTACAATAGGAGAAGATGGCCCAGTTTGATGACATTTTCTTTTGCATCATGTGGATGGCCTGGTATATGTGGGTGTAGCTTACCTAAGGAAGAAATGGCACCAGTATGCAATATGGGACGAAGGTAAGCTGTCAGAATCAGTTTGATGCCCTGGGCAATGATCTGCTGGGAAACCTGGTGTTCTCACATTCATGTGGATGTTACCTTGGCGTGTACCACCTACCGAAACACTGTGGCAAACCAAAAGCACCCCTTCAGGACAACACTATTCCCTAATGGCAGTTCCATCTTTCAGCAACATAATGCACCCTGCCACACTGCAAACATATCAGAACTGTTTCACTGGCAAGTTGGGGTATCTATTCCATATCAGACAGATGGTCTTGGTGCTGTGACCAATCAGTGTTAGTGGCAAGTAGTATTTTGTGGGTGAATTTTCGTTACATTAAATTGTACATTTAAGTTTCATAACTTTACTGTCTGTGTATAAATGTTTAAACTTGTATTTCTAGTTTTAAAAGTGTGTTGTGTAAAATTATTTTTAGCCCACAGGTCTCCACATCTGTGGTTGCATGGAAAGCAAGTATACCACATTTCTGGCCAAATGATGTACACAGAGATTGACATTCATCATAAGTGCTTACAGGAAGCACTGCACGTACATGTACCACACCTTGACAATACAGAACATTACTTGGGTTGAGCAATATTTAGCAACTGGAAGTCATTTTACTAAATGCTGAAACCTGCATTTCCCCCAGCATGCCTAGGTGTTCAGTTTCTACATGAAATCAGCCAGCAGACTCTCCCAACAAAGCACTTCACGCTGGTGCGCTGGGCCCACTGAAGAGCCCTCGAAATACAAGTATGTTTCGCCAAGGTAAGACGAGGTAATCCGCCTCTCACGCATAAACATATGCATACAGGCACAGATGGATATACACACATGCACGCACATACACATGCACACCCTTCATTCTGATGCGATTCCATTTACTCAACTCCTGCTATTCAATTTCTGCTCTTTTATGCAGTGAGAAAGAGTGCAAATACATGATTTTATTTTCTCAAAGTCAAACCTGTCCTCAGTTCCTCACTGGGTCACCCTCTCATCAAACAAAAAACAAAACTGGTGGGGGACACATATTTTAATTGATGATTCATGATGGTTTAATGCGATCAGTGTCTGAAGCAATCACCCAAATAAGTGGTCTGGGAAGCAAGGGTCTTTGGAGACAAGGCAGCAAGGTGCCAGGGGTCAGCCTGTTAAAGTTTCATTCCGGCAAAATAAGACGACCGTCAGCAGTCTCTGTCCACCACCAGCAGGCAGCCACACTACCTTATCAAATTCCCAGGCCGTCTGCTTTAAATTACAAATCACTTTTTTTCCCTCTCTGCCAGAGAGAGCTGGCTTTATTGCAACACATCCAGCATATGCTTCCACTTAAAGGTGCTATTATTTGCAAATGTGTTGATCCAGTGATTGTTTGATTTGGCATCTGAGATGACAATTATGAGTGTGTGTTATGTGTGTGTGTGTGTGCGTCTGTGTGTGTATGCGCATCAGCATGCAAAACCTCTTTCTAATGGCATGAAAGTAAATGCTTTGGCATAACGATTTTTAATGGACACCTTTAAAAATTGATTCTTTAAGGGTTTCTCAGTAAAGGCAATGGCAATATATAATGCCATAACAACTCAATGAACCATTTAAATGCTTAAATGGGTTCTATATAGCACCAGTAATGGAACCTTTTTTCTGATACTTCATAGAATACTTTTTGCCAGGAGTGACCATAGCTGTCAATGTGTACAGTTAAGTGAACACACAAAAAACACACACAACCTACAGGAAACATACTTAAATATGGCATATTTTGTAATACTGCACATATTTTCTTTTTATTTGGTAAAACTAACACTTTAAAAATCTAATATAAAAATCTAATTTTATGTGAAAACTGTTAACACTCTAAGTGACAGCCTATCTCTATCGCAAGCACTTCCTGTTTCTCAAAGTATTTAAGTATTTAACTTCCTGAGTAGCATTCCTTTTAATCCTCTCTGATTATCTGGACTCTAGCCTGTTTTTGTATTTTACTACAGGCGACACCTGTATCTACACAATATCACACCACATTAACTGTTATGGGAAATCACTTATGTAAAAGTTATGGTGTCTCAAATTAGAAAATATTCCGGATCATATAAAGCTAGGATAGGATGGCCAAAAAGTCCAAATTTAGGAAAGGAGGCAAAGTGTTTACATTTGATTAACTGCTTTAATGTGTGCAGGATTTTTCATAAGGTGCATTTGTGTGAAAACACATTATGCCCATATTTGTGGGCTGTTTTATAATATACCTTATACCTTATATTATATTATACACACACACACATCTCTCCTTCCCTGAAAATGCCCAGTGCGATGCTATCAGTTTAGAAATGGTGTGGCAGCGCTAAGGTGTGAAAACGTAGCCAAAGCAGAACAATTGTGGTGCGATTAAGCGGCAGTTACAGTTCATTCCTGTCTCTCAGCCTCTAGGAATTCAAATAGAAAATTCAATAGACTAACCTTAAGAATTTAATTGATGCTGCCAACAGGATTACAAAGCCGGGGCTCGATGGGGCCGGGGACAGCTGATTAGCAGCAGGGTAATTGTTAATTGATTGATGTATCTCCTTACCTCTCTCCATGGGCCTTTTATAAAATGTTTTGTTTGCCGCGCAGCCGCTGGCTACGGCAGGACAGGACATTACCATACATCTTCCCCTCTGCCCGCTCTTCTTGGAGGACAAAAGGGAGCGGATAGAGTAAGGGAGGTGAGGTCAGCTTCTGGATCCGACCGGCTCCTCTGCTCACAAAAGAAATTGACATACGAGTCCAACAATGTGAAGGCTGCCTCTCTCCTCTCCACAGCTCTTTCTCCTACGTTAGCATGAAGGATTTGCCCTTTTCAGACCACTCGACAGCTAATGAGCTAAAGAACTCTTAATTTGTAACTGTAGGCCCGTCCATCAAAACGTATGAATAGCAAAGGTTTGGCTAACAATCAAATCTGCTCAATTTTATCCTTGTACCAAATGTAGGCAATCAGCCACTGCAGCTACTCAATCCACAGTTTTAGCTAAAATGAATTTAAAAGCGTAAAGCTAATAAACCATTTAATCTAAATTAGTTGCTTAATCTTACAACATTTTTTGGACCATTTAATGACATAAGACATTTTATTGCAGCATAGGTAAATATAGTCATATTTAAAAGTTTGGTCACCCATGGACATTTTTATTTTTTAATGTAAAAAAAAAAAAAAAAAAACATTTTAATGATTTCCCAAAAATCTTTGCACCAAAATTTACAGAAAAATTCCATATTTGGCATTTTTCAAGCATATGTAACTGGTCCAGGGGGTGATTTAACTTTTGCAAAGGACTGTAGTTTACACATCACTAATCGGTGAGTCATATGCTTCTATCACTTATCCGCCTTACAGCTGCAGTGAAAAACCGTCTAACTTCTTGGCCTTGTCTGATCCACTAAATTTGCACCCCAGATTTAGCAGAAAGCGGAAAACAGGTTCAATCTGAAAGCAATAAAAGAAAATGATGCGATCCTGTCTGACTCGAACTTTGTGCCAAGAATCATTTAGTACGGTCTCTCTCAGTCTTGTAGCACGGTAGGTGGCTGAGCTATTCCTGCTTCATGACTGTCAGCTGCCAACACCCCTCGCCAACCCACCCCTCCTTCTGGATCCTCACTGGGATGGTCATCAAGGGATTACATGCTAACTTGGCAGGCACAAGAGAATCCCATGATTAAGGCTGTTCGTACGGGCTTACACGGGCTGAAGCTTCAGTGTCGGAGCTCCTGTGGCTCGCCTTTACATCCTCACAGCAATGAACACTGACCTCAGATCAGCACCAGAGCTCCTGCTGCTGCACTTTATTATCCTCAAGCAGAAAAATGCTGACCTCAGATCAGCACGGTACTTCACCTCATTATTGAGTCTTGCAGAAGCTGAACAAGCAGTCATTTTAAAAGCATTTAGTTTAGATTTGGGTTAACATTTAAGTTTTTCTCTTCACAATTAAATGGGTGAGAGTGGTTTGTTTATTATGAAATATGTAATACTTACCAAGTCAGAATTTTTCACATATTGTGTATATGTGAATATTGATTTATTTATTTTTTATTTATTTATTTATTTTTAAATACATTCCTGACAGAGAGGCTCATACAAGAAGTTTACTTCTACTTTGCCATCCCAAACATTCAACATGAAAGCTCGTGTACACATGTAGCATGTACACACACTGATTTTGCATAGTAAATAAAATGGTGACCCCTGGTTCCCATCACCACCACTGTCAAGAGTCCCCACGATTTCACTATTGAATTACACATTTTTTAAAAATCGTAGAATTCCACTTCCCAAAATTAGTTTTCTGAAATTTTTATTTAACATATCTTGGAGAGGCCTTTGTGGTCCTTTGTGGATAATAATCCATTACATGAACGAGTTTTTAATTAATGTCCACATTTAATCAGGTTCAGTTAATCAAGCTATTAAACCAATATAGTTCAGAAAAACACCTTTACTTTTATCACATACCCACATTTTTTATTTTTTTCCATTGGTTTGTAATGCAATCTATTGATTTGTGAACGTTGTTTCAATGTATCGGAAAGCCTTGACAGTCTTTTACTGATACAAAATCCCTTATAATGATCATTTTGATCACACATGTTTTAGTTCATGGAACCTTCAGGAGCATCTGAATGGGGGAATCAGGTCAATATGATTACAGCTGCAATAAACCTCTGCAGGATAATCACCTGGAGCACACTTGGTAGAAAGCCACTGCTGCAGACATTTATACAAACCCTTTTGTTTTAGGCCAGTGAATATATTATTGTCGTTTATCTTTTGAAAAGAAATTAAATTTTATATGTTGTTTTTTCCAAAGTTTTGGGCTGTACAAGCAAAAGCTTCAGTGGTGCAAATGTGATACATCTTTAGTTCTAAAGACCTTCCGTGCTGCATGTAAAATTCCACTGTAGAGCTTCAGGACCAGGAGGATGTGATGCATAATTCTGGTCAGGTCAAAAGAGGTTGAGAAACATAAGCATTTCTGTTCGATCTACAAGGACTCGAATTTAAAGCTCAGGGTTTCATTGATCTTTGTGGTGATTCGCATGCCATGTCAGGCTAAAACGGAAAAAACACACACACACACACACACACACACACACACACACACACACACACACATATATATATATATATATGTATATATATTCTCCTACAGAACATCCAATTCTCCAACACAGTTCCTTATCATCTCTGTAGTAACTACTGGTAACTTTTCAGGAGACACTAAAATGTAATGTTTGTGTTAATGTTATGAGTTAATGTGATTTCATTTTCTATTGGTCACTTCATTGTGAAGTGTTGACTAATTGCAGCTTGCTTTATTAAGAAATCTTATGCATTATGACAGCTATGTGTTCGTGAGAGATTTTAAAGAAAGACAAAAACTATGTGAAGGTTTTCTGCTGGCCTTCACACATATATATGTATTAACCAAATATTCACTATAGTATCACAGAGCAAAACTACAACTAAGTAAAAATTACACTAAAATTCTTGCTTTTCAGAAAAAAAATACAATTCGAATAATTAATGCAGTCTTACATTTTAAAAGTAACTGAAATCAAACAATAAAAAATAAATGAATACCAAAAAGGAAAATAAATTTTTTTAACTATAATAACCCTGATGTGAAGCAGAAAATCTGGATGCATTCAAGAACTAGATTCAAAATGCTGTTCGAGTCTGCATTTCTGAATAGATGTCCACCACTGGGACATTCTTTGGTGCCAAAGCGAGTGCCGCATCTTGAACTGCCATTGAACCTCAAGCAATTCATCTGGGTTTCAGCAGCGCAACCCTGCACAGCAGGCAGAGCTGAATCTGACCCTGGGAGACGCTTATACTACTTCTTTGCTGGCTGCGCCTCTGGGGGAAATCTATGGATGCTTATTAATGTATTATTTACAGCCCTTTCCCACTGGAGCTATTGTGTTCTGGCTTGATTAAAAGAGATATTGCCAGGGAAGCAGTTTTCCAAATGAAAGAGTAAGAAACTCTCCAACTTTGTTGGAATTCTTTTTAAAGTCGTGTTTGGCTCCCCTGTGGAGCCTGTAGGCTTTTAAAAGTACGGATTTTTTTCCCCCAGTGAAAGTAAGATGTACCGACTCATTGACCACAGTGATAAAGTCAAAAGATCATCACAAGGTAGTACTTGGTACTCGGTACCATCCCATTAGCCCGAGAAAAGAGTGTGTCGCTGTTAGGACCCCTGAACAGCATGGTGCCATCACAGGGATTTAGGAAACAGCTTAAAATCTAGCTGATGTGAATCAACAAACTTTTTCTGGCCTGTCCACCCAATGATGTGCAGAGGTGAAAATATTTATGAAATATGGTAGATGTGAGGGGGAGTTTCTTAAGTGCTGCATTCAGGGTGCTGTCAAGTTTTTCTCTTAATCAATGGGGTCTGGTATGAATTTAATACTGAGTGTCAAAGAGATTTTGTTTGAATGAACACTTTGAGGATGAAAATGAACACTGAGTGTAACAAGACAAGCTGGTTGTAACGGACAAGCTGGTTACAGTTTACGTAAATGTGCCGCGTTGAACATTTTTCACCTCCCCAATTTCGATCTATAAATGGGAAGAAAGCACAGACACTTCCATGAAAGCAATATTTGTAAGCAAAAACCTAGCCAGCTACTGTGACACATATACATTATAAATAGCATAACTTTATTTATTATACATAACATGTCCTTGATGGTCAGTGCAATGCCTGCCAAGCATCCATGACCAACTAAAAGGAAAAGCCTCAAGAATATGTATTAACATTGTTTGTAAAATAATCACACGTTCCTATGATAAGCTCTTATTTCTCACTTCACTGCTCTATGAAGGCAAATTGATCCATCCCCATGGAAGCATGCAGAACCGAGCAAAATCTGACAAACAGAATTCTGTTCTATCAGAAAAACTTCACAAACATAAAGAGGAATGTTGCAGGTTTGTGGTAGGACAGCCACCAAATAGAGTTAGAGAGCAGCACAGCAGGGTCAGTTAACACATACAAGTCCTTAGCTTAGCTAGTAGTTGGATTAGCTACTGGAGCATTGGCTTTTGACCTAGTTAAAAAAAGACAAGTGAATGCAATGGGGTGTAAGGTAGCTAGGTAACACATGTCTATCATAATATTCCAGTTAGTAAAGGTCTTTCAATACAACAGTGTAAATAAAAAAAATAATTGACAAAATCAGCTCAACATTAATATCAAAAATATATGCAATACAAACAATAATCCCATGACTGTGGAGTTGACAATTAGTGGGTACATCCTATGCTGAGAATCAGGTGAGAATGCAAGAGATTTGCCTCTAGTTTTGGGTGTTTCACCTCTATCACAGCCACTTTAAGACCTACTTCAGGACGTTTGAGGAGTTGTTGGAGATGGTAGCTGCACGCTCTAAGAGGATAAACAGTCATTTCAGGAACCATGACTAGTCGTGTGTACGTTTTAACACTAGCTTGCTGAGGCTAGTAAGCTCAAACACAAAATAGGCTGTGGACCACTGAAAGTAAACTTACCTTTTTCATTGATGAGTTCATCTGTTTTTTTTTCATACATTGTCATTAAATCTTGATTATATAAATTGTATACATTTTATAATTTGATAACACATCTTGATGAGACATTTTCTTTGGTTTTTCTCAGTAGTAGGCTGAGAATTAAACATATCAACTTTGGTAAGCAGCATAAAGTATATTTACCCATGCCCTAGCTGACCACAGGTGACTTTCCTACTAGAATTTTGACTGTGGTACCAATAAACATGTCTGCAGTTCCCACTTCATGAATAATCTGTTTCAGCATTTCAAAAAGATGAAGCTAGGCTTAGGAGAGCAATGTGTTAAAGGAATTATTTTCTGCACTATCAAATGATGTTGGGCAGACTAACTGACCCAGTAAACAAATGCTCATTTAACTCAAGTGGTTTCTCTATCACAGTCATTGTGCTACAATTTAAACAATGATAATGCTCAGCATTGGTGTTATTCTCTTGCTCGGGATAAGGTGGTATCACAAACCTGACAACAGAATCTGACAACAGAAATCAGGAATGCTATCATATGATATGGTAATAGAACTTCTCAGTGGCTGGAACCAAATTTATAAATCAGATGTGCACAAGTGACAAATATTTTGAACCACATAATACTAGTAATAGCAATAACACATTAAAGCCAAAAGCCACTTAGAAATAATTTAAGAAAGTTACAGCCCTGGAGACCACAAACACATTTCATTCTGCTGTCCATAAACTAAATTATCCGATTCAACTCAGCAGGCAGTTGTGAAGTCTTTCATGGAGACAACAAAACAGATTTGCCCTGTCTTATGCAATTCAAACAACAACAACAATGGAATGCCTGGTAAAAGTATGCTAAAATATGGAGTTGTGCACCACTAGTATATAGTGTGTATCTGCTCTCGCTACATTTAAACAATCAAATAAATTCAATCAGTGTATCTGTCCTGCTATTAACAATTTCACAGTCAAACAACTGAAGCTCATCCTGTTATGGTCACGGAGGCCGTGTTTTGGCTCTCCCCTAATTGAAACCTGGGCTTTACACGGTTTGCTTCTACTCTCACCCACAATGAACCATATCTGATTCGTCATTAAGTCATTAGAAATGCTAATGCAAATAAAGCACCTTTCAAACGGAGCACTCCTCATGAGGAAATTAATCACAGGCACGGCTGCGAAAGTGCAGTTTATAGGCGGTCACTTTAGTGCGTACCCGCTGATATGAAAGAGGGGAACGATGTTAATGATGTCTAGAGGATTTCACAGGAGAGAGAGAAAGACAGATTAATAGCAAAGCAAGCGGCTCTCTTTACCTTCCTCACGCACATGTTTGTTTTTTAATACACTAATACGTGTGTGTTGGGGAGGGGGATGATGAACTGCCACAAAATCTGGGCTCTTAGAACAAGCCAAAGCATTTTGTAGCAATTACAGAAAGATTGGGCATAGATATTAGAAGGCATTGTGCCATTAGTGAGTAATCATTTGCATCTCTCTCTCTCTCTCTCGCTCTCTCTCTCTCTCTCTCTCTCTCTCTCTCTCTCTCTCTCTCTCTCTCTCTCTCTCT
>JBBJLS010000109.1:4077260-4115493 GCA_037577275.1 Bryconaethiops microstoma | reverse complement strand
GTGCTTGTGTTTGTGTGTGTGTATGTGTGGGTGTGTGTGTGTGTGTGTGTGTGTGTGTGTGTGTGTGTGTGTGTGTGTATAAGAACTAATTTGCTTACATCATTCTTCCTTTATTGCATTGCCTTGCAGTGTGTTTGTCTTTGATGCCAGGCAGGACTTTCACAAAAGGCAAATAGTGGAGCAAAGACTAGCACAGTGAATGATGACTCATTTAAACTGCACTTAGATTAATAGACCTTGGTCACATATAATTATTCTTTTTGGCAAGTGTGTATGCCTGATCTTGGGTCCATTGTCTCTCCTGCTGAAGCCAGTGAGTGTGAGGGCATTGTAGTCTCAGTGTTTAGCAGTGTTATCAGTCCTGCAGCCAGCAAATAATATTTTCATTCAAATGGTAACATCCATTACCAAACCCGGGGCTCTGGTGTGAGCGTTTAATTGCACAATTAAACTCCAACAGCCTGATATCTATTGAGCAATTAACCTTTGATAAACCAATTACTGTTTAGGGTTTGATGACAGAAGTTGGGCCCTGGAGGAGTCATATTCTGGTTTAATAGAATGGCCCCTCAGTCCTAGATTAGCTTAGCAGCACTATAAAATTGTCAGCATTCCTTGTTTTCTGGGGTATTGATTTCTTCGCACTGAGCCATCGCGCAGCTTCCCAAATGGAAAAGAAAGGAAATTGCTGGAAAATCAGAGGGAGATGAGGGAGAATGGAGTAACTGTCATTTATTATCAAGCTGAACATGATGAATTATAGAAAAGAGGGTGAATGGGTCTCTAGACGGTGCTTGATAATTTTTCAACAAGAAGTGGGATCTCCAGTTGCTTTTGATGTTCCGGGCTCCAGTGGTTATGCTGGCTTTCATTAATAGTGGCATCTCACAGGGCACCATGGAGACCATCATCAAACCAACTTCCGGAGACCTGCTGAAATACTGCCTCAGATGCTGTCGTGCTGCCATTCTTTATTGCAGTTGTTGTGGCTTTAAAATAAGTATAAACATGTCAGGAAGATTTACAGCATGTCAGGGCAACTACGTTTAATGTGTGCTCAGTTAGATCTGAGGGGGATTCGATGAGGCCATATTGTTTGAAATCTGTAATCTTGTAAGAGAAATATATGTGTCCCTGGCCATCACTGTTGCGCGTTGTCATGCGAGGGCCATCAAAAGTGACATGTGATGTACCTGGGGTCACTGTTGACATATCACAGAGAGGTCATCCATCATCAGTAATGTGACTCACACGAACTGGACGGCGCCCAATCCCATTTGCCATCGCAAATGCTGCGCACATAAATTTGTCTTCGGCTAGTCTCCAGCAATATCATTTTCCTGCAGCCTGACAGCCCTCAAGCCTCCCGAATGCAATAATAGAGAATTGATTATATTCTTTATGGAGCGCAGAAGGCCCAAATGTGTTTTGTGTTCTTCCTCTCATCAACTGTAATGAAAAAGGGGGGAAAAATAGTGCCGGGTTGATGGATGTGCCTGCTGTTCAGATGAATAAAGGATGTTCGTACCTTCTCATTTCTACACCTTAAAGCCTGAAATGACGATTTTTATAGCTCATTTTTAAAATCAGTTTTGTGATGTGTGTATATATGCAAACACAAAACTTTTTTTCATGTTTTTAGAGGCAATGTCGAACTATATAAATGAAACTGAAGCACAGCAACATGTGCTTATCCTGGCTTATCTGTGTAAAGTTACAGTTAACATTGTAAGTCTAGCAATAAAATGTTTTTTTTTCTTTGCTCCACCCCTGCATCACTCCACCTTTGTCTTGACAGGTTATTTCTTTCACCTGTTTCATGTTCATTTGACTTTTTTGAGTCATGTAGACATTTATGCACATGCTCGTGTGCAGAGCAAGCCATTGTTTCTTAGGTCTTTGTTTTGATGTGTGAGAAAATAGATTACCAAGCATATATGCCTCCAGCCAGTGATTTGCCTTTTGTTAATGTTAATGACCTGGACTTCTAGAGAGATGCAATAAACAAAACTCGACGCACACCCCCAACCATGTCACACTCCGCTGTTACAGCTGAACATAAAAAAGCTACATGGTGCCCAGGAATAAGAAAACCCAACCTGCAGGCTGCTGGTCCTTTTGTCCCACTCCTCAACGATACAAAGACGTTGTGGCGGCTTACAGCCCTCTAGTTTTATACTTTTGCATGGAAAGGATAGAGGCTAGCAGAAATGTATTTTGCGCAGAAAGCCTGTTTCACATATTGATGTGACTTTTAATTTCCTGCTCTTTCCTTGTTTGCTATTAGCATCTGAAGTGATAGGAGCATTAAATGAACGCTACCCACACACACACACGCGCGCGCGCGCCACACACACAAAAGCGTGCTCCACGCTTCATCGTCATGGCAGAATAATAAAGCAGAAAGAACTGAGAAACGAATAAACCTCATATTTCATTTGACTTCCACATAAAATCAGATGAAAACACATATCGGTAAAGCACAGTATTATATTCTGTGCCATATTTTAGATAAGTAGTACCAAGGAGACATGATGAGGCATGTACGGTCCATTTTGCACCAAATCAGTTTTACGTCGCCTCAGTGTTGGGGATATTTTATCAGACTAATGAACAATTGCTGTTGTATGAGCCATCACGATGGTTCATGATGACATTTCATCACTTAATGCCTAAGTGCAGAGATTTGAAGAGGTGGTGTGAGTTATGATATTTTGTCAGTTTGTCATAATTATCACACACTCAGGAGAGGCAAGAACATTTGTCACAAATGCCTGCCTTATGACACAAAGAACTGGCTGTATAATTCATGCCCATTCATTTTTAATAAATCTCCCCAGAACAAATTGAGAGACTTGATTTGGATTTAAAGAGAGAAGAGTAAATCCAGCTGGGGAGGAGTATGACATATAGCGTGAAATAAAAAACCATTAGACTTGCACTCGCCCAGTGAAGTACTGTGTATTACAACAAAGCACTACAGAGGTTTAAAGTGAGACTTTTGAAGCACATGAAGGCAAAATACATGCCAGATGAGAGATGGGAGAATAATTATTCTTATATTTGTTCGCTGGAGAAACAGGACCATACTGGTTTGCTGTGGGTCGAGGTAAAACTCTTGCAAGTATATTATTTACACTGCCACTGCTTTTGTGAAAATGCAAATTTCCACCAGGCTGGTATTGAGTTGCTGAGTGCTCCCACTCACCATCTTTATGATCTGGCTAGCTGGGCTGCTTAGAGAATGAATCTCGGAGCTGTTTGGATTTGCCATGTCCTGTTTGGCCAGAAACTCATTATGGACTACCATCTGCACACAGTGAACACTGTCCAACTTCTCATCATCACCCTCTCTCTACAGGTTGAGAGAGAGAGAGAGAGAGAGAGAGAGAGAGAGAGAGAGCAGCGCTGAGTGCCAGTCACGCTAAGCATGATGGTGAACGGACAAAGCATTTTGGGTCAGGCTGGGTTTAAATAGAGCGAAAGGAATTTAGGTGAAACAAAAAATGACAACAGAAGAAACCAGAGCTTAAATAATGGCGGAGGTGGTTTTGAAAACAAGGCATGGCATGACAATTACACCTACAATGTCACGCTATATCTATTAAACAAATTAAAGATATAGTAAAATATATCATAATTGGTCACCAGAAACACTCATATTGAACCTTACTGTAAAATCACCATGTAAAGAATTCTCACAGTAAGAATTCTTGTTTTCTTTCACAGTCCAGATCCAAGTACACACAGAAGAATCAGAAGTAAGAATCAGAATTAGACTTTATTGATTCCAGGGGAAATTGCTTATGTTATAATTGCATGGACACACAATAGACAAGAACAATATAAAGTCCAAATAAATCCAATTAAAAAATCTGTATGAAATATGAAAATACACTTAATATGAAATATGCTTTGTTATATACACAAATGTTGGGTATAAATACTAACTAACAGTTAAGTGAATTACTAATAATACAAATGGTGGTTTGGAGTATGTAACTGCATCTAGTAGAGATCAGTCATATATGAGGAATACTGACATAAGTAGTGATATTTCACATGGCAAGTACACATTATATAAGATTTATTGAATGTCTTTTTTGTATGACATAAGTCTTAGCCTGCTCCTCTCAGGTTTTAAAAACCAGCTGAAACTACATAAAAATACTGTCCCAAAGATTTTTCAAGTGATGAAGAAGAACCATTTCAGTTCCCTTCAGAGTCATTTTGCTTACAAAACTTTTACAAAAATTTATTAACAAAAACTAAAAATGGTTCTTTTTTGCCACCACACAAATAACATTTTCTAACATTAATTTTTTTTCACAAGTGCAGCTGTGCACTTATAATGAATTTATATGGTCAGCACTGATTTCTTAACAGCTAAATTGCCTGTTGGATATGTGACTTTAACCCAGTATTTTTCTAAGCCTGAAGTTTGCTCTTTTAATTAGTATTAGTCACGAATACTACCGCATGCACAGAGGAGACTCACAGCACATATTGGCCAGAATATAAAAAAATTGAGCAAATATCATGTAATTCTGATTTGGCCGAATCCGTTCATGCACCCACCACTGACACCTTCAAAAAAGTCTTCACAAGTTTTTGGGTTTACTTATTTCGAAATAGTTGTAAGTCTGTTTAATCTATAAATGTGTCCCCAGAGCCTTTTAAAAGAGCTTGCCTGGGAAATTCTGGAAGCAAAGGAAGAAAAAAAATATGTTCCGGATAGGAGTGCAACTTTGCAATGCACACATCATCTGTGTTGTGGAGAGGAAGAGTCTAATCCGTTATCCTGGCCTCTTCTGAATCACTGCAGTCTTTGAAATGTATCTTTTTGGTGCCCAAATGAAACTAAGAATTCTTAACTTGGTAACAAGGTTTTTCCTCTCACATCTCTTGGGTGTGTGTGTGTGTGTGTGTGTGTGTGTGTGTGTGTGTGATATGTGATTTGTAAGACATAGAAAGGAGACATTTAATTATGATTTGTGTCTATTATCATTTTCAACATCAATAAAAACAACCAAGAAACAATAATAATTGGTTCGTCACCAATCAATACATGATCCAAGTTTCCCTTTTAAACATTTTTGAACCAAAACACAGTGAGAGACAATTTGCAAATGAAGAATGTTGGTAACATTAACAGGCAGTGTTAATAAGACATTCTGACACCTACACAAGCCTTTCATAACAACTGACGTAAGCTGATTCCAACTTATTTCGACATTCCAACTTATTATATTAAGCCTTTATGAAGGTTTATGTAGGTTTAAATCAGTTATTGTGAAATACTTGTAACCTGGTGAATGCGGCCTTTTAGTAAAGATATAAACTGTCATGCACACTAGCAGCTTCTTCTGTGAATGAGGCTGAACGTGTTCTTAGCTACACTGTACAGTAAGCCTGATCCGATTTTAGGTTTAATCGATCTTCGGTAAAACTTTTCCAAATGTTTCACAATATTCTTTTTGAGAACAGGTTGAGAAGGTCTCAACATTAGCTTTCCTCAGTTTACCCCAAGGTAGTTTACAGCTCAGCTAAATACTGAAACACATTTTAAAATCTGTATATATTTTCTATGTATAGTGTAGTTAATGGTAAAGTTTTGAACTAAGATGATCTTGCTAGTGCCTCAGAGAAAGAGAAAGCCTTTGTACTTTTCCCTTGGGTACTTCATGAAGCATCCTGATACACTATTTCTGACTGCTAGGTCAGCTGAACTGTCAGCACATATATGAAACCAGTTGTTGGGGGTATGGAAGGATGGTAGCCTTATAAATATTGGATGGCTACCTTTTAGAAAACGATCTTGCAGTGGGAACAATCACTGCTGGTTTAGAATACTGTCCATCTGCTACTCCAAATGCTGGCTCTAATAGTTATGGTTCACAAAGCTGGTTTTTTTAAGAGCAATGCTGTAGGGAGAGGCAGCAATCAGCAAGCCTCTTCTGTACTTTCAGAAGAAATATCTGCCTTTGTCAAAGACTACAAACCCTGAAAGCCACTGGAGTGACTGGAAGAAGTTCACTTCCCAGGGATGCCACAGTCATCCGATGATAGATCATTTGTCTTGCTCTTTCTGGATGGGTTGGATGGCCCTATCTCTTAACTGACATAACAGAGTTGGCAGTGTTGGTAGTACCGAGTGATATGGAGAGCCCTAGCAAGTAGGTGGGAATTGGATTTGACTAAATTGGATAGAAAATTAAATTTGACTAAATTGGATAGAAAAAAAAAGCATAGAATACCGGAAGCCATACTTGTTGTGACAGGTGCAATATATTAATCATATGTCATTCAAACTTCAGGTGCTGAAAAATGACTTAAAAAGAAAAAAATATATTTTTCCAATTTCATGCTCATTGTTATTGAATATTAATACTATACTAGACTACTGTTGCTGTTATTATCGGTTAAAATAGCATGTAAAAGTCACAGTAAAAACAAAAAGATCATTGCATAATTCATTATTGCATAATTGCATAGTTAATTATAGATGTTTACTATGCTTTTTGTCATTGTTTGACAACAAACAGAACAGTCAAATGTTGTCACCTAATGATGAATTACACTTAGAAAAGATTAATTACACTTAGTAGTATAACAAAATGTCAGCCAGAAAAAGGGTAAAAAGTAGAAAGAAAAAATAAGCAACTCTGGGGATACCCTGCTTTATTAGTGAACCACTGCTATTTAAAACCAGTGCTCATAATATTTTAAAAGCTCCATTATGAGGCTTGCTGTGGTAAGTACCATTCATCCCTCAAGGTCCCTGAGAACATAATTAGCCAAACCCTCACTGAGAACACGTCTGGTCCCTATCTCATGCCACATTTTCACACAGCAGATAACCCACTTGTAGGGACACGTGCCAGAGCTGGACACATGGAAGGATACCCCCTATGTTTTGTTCACCAACTGAAGTGATTCACTCAGTGAAGTGATCATCTTCAGCCAAACATAAAGGAGGTTAATCAGAGACGTTACTGATCTGATAACTGAACAATCCGAAAAAAAATCACTACAGACACTACAATACCCATAAGGCCCTATTGTTTTTTCAGGCTGCATGCCAACTTTTACGGTATGTGGAAATGAACATACTGCCAGTATTTAACAGCATAGACATACAAATGTTTGTTTATGTTTAACAGACAGAGTAACACATACGGTATGAGCTACTGGAACTGCCTAACAGACTGCTAAAGCAACAGCACTATTTAAATGACCTATGAGGTCTAATACAATTTAATACAGCAATAATGATTAGCATGAATTGATGATGTAGAAACAAAATCATACTAGTGTCAATCTTTACCAACACACAAATCACGTAAATGCAGGGGTTTCAGAGGTTAGGGGGGCTCCTGTTGGCCAGAAGCCTATAGAAAAATATAGAAAAATTTTTAATTGGAACAACTTCCTTTCATTTTCTTGGTACCATAGAGATACCACAACATCTTACTACATTTGTATTCGTGAAAATATTTGTATGGTGAATTTTTTTGCCTACGTGAATATTTCTGTGGCATCAAAAGAAAGAAATAAAACAGATCGTCCCACCTATTGAGGGTTTTTAAAATGGACCCAAGTGCAGATACTGGCTAACGATCCGCCACGAACAGGGTTAGAATTTGAGGTGAGAAGCAAAATGCAAACGGCTTTGCCACGAGAGAAGCACAAGCCCACTCTGCTGGGGAGTCACCAAGGCAGTAACTCAGCCTGGCTTGGTCCAGCGGGTCCAGAAAGAACAGACAGATAAGACCCTCAGAGAAAGGGGAAAAAAGATGTGTGTGCCTAAGTGAAAATGTGCTGTGTGTGTTTATGGCAATGTGCTAAACAACATGTATAACAGGAGTGCTAAAGATTGGTGACAGATCCTTATAAGGGAAGAGGAGGTAAAGGTTGAACAGAGAAATGGGAAACTGTCCAGGTTGAACCGACAAAAAGGGAATGGTCCCGTCTGACCTGACAAAAGAGAAATGGACAAGATTGCATGGTCAAAGGTGAATGGTCCAGATTGAACAGACAATGAGATTGGCCCAAGGCTCCAAACTAAAAGGCTAATGGCGGGGTGAGCACCCAGAATTCGAAACATTAAGGTTAGGGAGGTGACGGAATGCCCAAACTCCCGAAGGAGCAGGAGAACCTGAAACCTCAGGGTATCGGAGGAGTAGTTGGAGCATGCAGACTCCTGGAGAAGTTTAAAGACCAAAGAGTGGCTCAGAATACCAGTATCGGCTAGGACCAATGGTGCAAAAGGATTTGGGGCATGGAGACACCAACTGACCCCCGACTAATCCTATCTACCCATGCTAACCCTACTACTCTCCCCTGGCTAGGTCTCAGGGTGCAGGTGGACTGGGGACCACCAAATAACCCCAGTCCTCTCTAACCTTAACATACCCTGAAGAGATCAGTGTATCTGCAAGCCCTGGTTATAATGGGCTGAATGCAGGTGCCACTGATCAGAAAAAGTTGTGGGGGGTTCCATATGCAGACTCTTTTACCCTTATGACTATCAAACAAAGAGATCAGACTGAACTGTGCCTTTCCTTAGACACACCTGGAAAACTATTAAGTTCAAACTGCTCTGTAGAGTATTTATTCTCATTTAATTTGACTGCTTTAGCATTATGGGTCAGTGTGCGTTCCATCCAAAACGTATTTAGTTTTGGGAAGCTATTCGATTCTTTTCTCAGATGTTAAAAGCCCTTTGTTTACTTTGTATATCCATACATTGTGCCCCCAGTACTAGTAAAGGTTCCTGGGCTTGGGCATGTCATACTTTTGGAAGAAATTATATAGCATCTTTCCAGAATGTGGAGGCAGGGGTGGGCAAAAATCCGGTACTTCAAGCATTTTTCACAAAATAGATATAATAATTGACGATGACACAAAAAAGCCAGCGCTAAAAAATACAATTAAAAATGACAGAAAAAAATACTTTTATTCTACACCTCACAAACTTCACTGCAGTAAATCTAGTATTTGAAGGCTATGCTCTGTTTGTAATGAAATATGCAGTTAAACAGTTCATCAATATCACAGTATCTTCACAAAGGCACGTTGAGACATTCTTATTTAATCACTATAACAATAATTATCAGCATATTGCCCAGCTTATTTGTGGAGGAGGTATTGTACATTTTGAAAAGGCTAATCAATACTCTTATTTATCAAAGTGGCTCTTTAACAGACCATCTGTTAAAAGGTTCTTTAGGGAAACAAAAGTGGTTCTTCATTAGAACTACTCTTAAGAACCATTTTTGACACTTGCATTTTTAAAGCTGTACTGGTGTAAGGAATGGCTGGCAACCCAATAATTTGAACATTTAGCAGTACTGCTAAAAGTTATAGTGGAAATCTGGTTTCCATTTTAGTTTCCTGTCTTGTTAAAATTTACAATGTAGGATGGCCTCATTCATTCTTATTAATGGCAACTTAAATAACACCTAATACCTTGCTGATGTGATATATTTGGAAAATATTGTGACAATGATTTGATCAATACTGCCCAGCAGTACTCCACAGGGCTACAGACTAAACACTTCACGCTTGGTTTCATGGATTTATTAAGAAGTGAGCTGGAGATGAGCATGATGCATCTGTTTCAGCCGTAAATGACAGCCGCTACGAGACTTTGTAGCGCTGCTGCTTCTGCCGCTGCTCTCCTCAGCACATCTCGAGCCATTTGTGTTAATGAAGCCTCAGATGGCAGTTTATGGCGGTTGTAGATTTATTTCTGCAAGGGTAATTTCCCCTTGCCATTCGCAGGCCCAGTGCACAGGCCTGGATTGCCCAATTTGTGCTCTCAAAAATGCGTGTTTGTGTGTGTGTGTGTGTGTGTGTGTGTGTGTGTGTGTGTGTGTGTGTGTGTGTGCGCGCGCGTCCTGTGTGTAATATTGCACTCTACTGACCAGAAATGTGGAGGTAACTTAACACAATCTCTTTAATAGTGAATCACTCAGCCTTCTTGCCAACAGATACCAAGGGAAGTGTAAAATTATGTTTTGGGGTTTTTGTTTTGCTATTTATATCTAAAATCAGTCATCCATTAACAGCCAGGCCAGGGCTAATCCAATTTCCTTGTTGTTGTTGTGTAGTCATTTGCTATGAGGTTATTGTGTTTTTTACAGTATTTGCAGCAGCCCTTTAAGTGTTGCCGGTGGGTTGTTGGTGTGCAGATGTTGCCTGACTCCTGCAGAAAGCTGTCTCTGCCCAGCCCAGAAATACATTCCTGCTAAGGAAATATATTTTGAGAAAGTGAGGTACACTCAATGTTTTTAAAATAGGCACAGGGCTGAGACTAAATCTGGTTCAGAAACTTAAACCTGGGCGCTTGGTGTTACTAGGACTGGGTATTGAAATTAAACATGTCCAAGTTTTAACTTTCAAATGATTTAAATAAATCAAACCAAATTTGAAATGACACAATAGTGCACAAATCCAGTCCTGAAGGGTTGTGCATCCCGGACATAAGCAGACAGTCCTATCAGCATCACTCACCCAATAAGCATGCTTGATCTAAAATCTAGACTGCTGTTTAGCTGTCTCAATTGCATGCCATACACAGGTTATTTATATAATTGCATTTTAAATTCTGTGCTCTTTGATTACTCTGCAGTCGGTTGTTGTGCTGTAAATATGAACACTGTCAGCACCTAGAATACAAAGAATACAAATGTGTATGGTATATAAATGCAAAGTTTCAATTCCAAATCCTGTATATCAATGACACACTATTAATAAATGTCAATTTTAGTAATATTGCACTGATCTTTTATGTGTAGAGCCGACTGTGTACAACACACACACACACACACACACACACACACACACACACACACACACACACACACAAAATATTATGAAAGTGTTCTTTTATTTTGCTCTCTAGTTTTGAAATTAAACTAAAATATTATTTTACGTGACTACAAACTGCAAAACTGAGAAACTGAAAAGGTCTTTTTGGTACCTTCATTTTTTAGACTGCATTCCCTAAAACATTTACATTCAGTGAGGAATTGTGAGGAATTGTGGGTTAACCCCTAGAATTCAGAATGTATTAGTAAAATCTGATTTCAGTAAATATAAACAGTGTAAATGAATCTGAAGCCCATATTTGTTCTCCTACACGCTCGCCGTTTGCTGCTCTTTCACTCGGCGTGCTGCCGCTTGGCCGCTCTCCCCACCCAATCGTGGGCGGAGACTATCCTGAAAGATCTCGCTTTTTCCGTTTGTTTGTAAGACCTAAAATAAAAGAAATGTACTCATTTTTGTTCTTTATGGGTTTTTGCATGTGACGACACTTTTAAAACCCCAGTAATGGTTACTATTATTACATGTTTTTATAATACAATAACTTCTGCGTGATACAGGAACACCAGACAAAGCTCAGCAGGCGTCTGACACTTTGAGCAACCAGTGGAAGTTCCATACAAGTTGTTTTTCCATATGATGATAATTTGCCAGTTGTTGCGCTTTTGGCATGGATCTGTGCTGCTTGCGTTCTAAGGGTTAATGTGAAAACACTAATATGCAGGAGTCCATGTGATGCATCCATGGGCTTAAATAGGCTTGAAGCTCATTTAATTTGACTGTCTTCATTTTGGATTACTTCTAGTTGTTTTGCTGGTTATAACTGGAATCTCATATTGACAATTAAACAGAAACAACTCACTCTTACACCAATGATACTTTAGCCTGTGCTAACATGGCTGACATAGGAGATGGTATAGCACTCTGAGGACCAAACTGGCCAATTTTTATCCAAACATCATGAGAAAACATGATGTTTGGATAAATCCATGGGTGTTACACACTGACAGCGCTTCGAACAGCTGCTGGAACCAACTGCCCATCAATATCAGATCTGCACCAACTGTAGCTTAAAAAAGCTGCTAAAACTGCACTATTTTCGTCCGCCTTGTTTCAAATAAATGCACTTCCATTCCAATCTTCTTTTATTGATTTTCTATGCAATCTTTTTTTATTCTTTTATTTGTACTTTTTATGCCTCCAGTTTTATGCCTCCAGTTTTATGCCTCCAGTTTTATGCCCAGTTTTATTTTTTTATGGCTCCACTATTTTTATGCCTCCAGTTTTATGCCCAGTTTAATTTTGATTCTGTTCCTGTATAACATTTTGAATGATCTCTGTATATGATAATGGGCTATATAATAATAACTCTTTTCATTTGAGCCTGTGGACCTGCAGAACCTTAGCAGTCGAGACAATCTCGGACTTCTGGCACTGGCTGAGAGCGCTGAAAAAGATGACCCTTTGGGCTTTGTCAAGCAGCCATTATCTCAGTGGTATCCATCATTAGCTGTCGGAGAGATTCAAATAGAGCACTTGCACCACATTTACACCAGAGCTTCTCCTGACCGAAGGAAGTATCTCATTCTGCATGAAGCCAGGAAGCCAGTGCGGGGTGCAAATGAGGGATGGGTTGACATTGAGTTGTTTCTTTTTCTTTACTGTGAAGAAAAAGGGCCCCTTTATTGCAGTTCGGAGGGAAATGAGAGTGGCAGGAATCCAGAACTTACTCCTGTTCAGTGACTTTGAAGGGTGTTTATAATGAAGAAACCAAATTGCTGAAGTTGCAACTCCCAATCTTGATCGGATGCACCTGGTATAGACGGATTAGTATGACAATCACGCAACTGCAGACTGAGAAGGAGCCTCTCTCTCTCTCTCTCTCTCTCTCTCTCTCTCTCTCTCTCTCTCTCTCTCTCTTTTTTCTCATTCCTCCTTAATATCCAACAACTGGTTTAACCTGATGGTGGTACCTTAAGTAAAGATTTTTTCTTTATTCTTTTTTTCTTCTCTCACCTGTATAACAGTTGTTAACTGGCATGGCACTCTTGTACCTGGTACACTTTTTCAAAGCAGAATTCCTAGTTAGCACGTGTTAGAGAAAATACAAATGTTGTTTTCTTTCTTTGTATATATAGTATCTCATACTAATGACATTTTTAGGGCCTAAGGTTGTAAATCACTTAATGGTCCTATGTAACAATATATTATATAAATCTCTGTATTGTGCTTGATTTTGCTGTTTAAAACATTTCTCCATATTGTTTCATCTCGTCTTTTATTGTTTGGGTCTATATCTTTCAGTAGTTCCAGTTTTTGACCACCATAACTGATTTCATTCAGAGTTGGAATGTTAACGGTTTAAATGGTCCCCATTATCAAATAACCTTTATAGAGTTTTTACAAAGGAAAAATATGGATAGAGTTTAGGAGTCTAGTGTGAAAAAGAAGATGGAAGATGTCCAGAAATGTAAAAATAAAATGAAAGGAGTGTTAAATTGTAAAGGAATTTCGACATCTCTGTTTTAGGGCAGTATAGTGATACAGATGGCAGAATAACTCATACTAGCATTTCTTTCTGTTTTTTTCTACTAGCTACTCCATTTTTCTCTACTCTTTCAACACACCTTTTAAATAATTTGAATGCTGTTTTGTCAAATGAATTTAATAGATTTAAACATTTTTTTTCAGGCACGTTCAGCTATAAAACGTAATCAAATGTGTAACATCATTATTAGTGGATCTGAAAGAACACATTTTTCTCGTCAAGACTATAGCAGACATTTGGCTTATGTCCCTGTCAGATCACAGCAGTCACTTTCTTAGACTCATAGTAGCCACTCAGCAACCATGAGCATTGACGGTTCTATCCCAGACTTTTGCAATATATAGGTTTTGATACAGTTTAGGGTTTCTTGGGCTCATTAAGTTCACATCTGAAGCTAACTGAGAAATTCAAAGCTTCTTACTAATTCTTTATTTTTTTCATTTGTCACAATTTATAGACTCAGAAGACATTTTAGCTGCACCATTAACCATGGCTGAGCTAAAACACTCCCCTGTATGAACAAAGGAAAATCACCAGGCTTGGATAGTTTTATTTAGCTCTTTGGACTAAGATTGACCTCCTTATGTTAGTTAACACAGCTGTTCTGTCCCTCCTCTTAACCCACCAGCAGAGGAGTTTTTTAACAGTTCTACCCCTTATATATATATACAACGAGCAGAAATCTGAAACCAAACCTGTGTCCTTCTAAGCAGCTCACAAAATATCAACTCTTTTTTAGAAAAAAGGAAATCTTGATACTTTTTTACTGCTTTCTTGTTCGTTTGAGTTTATTCTAATGTTCGCTTGTGTTTTTACTGGCATTAAGAAACCCTAAAAACTTACTTTAATTTTAAGTTTGTTGCTTTTTGTGCTCAACCATGTCACCTCACTCTAACAGGGACACTTGCTAATGATCATAGACTGTTTATGCTGCTCCCTGATAAAAGAAAAATGTTTCTTCTGGTACCTGTTCAAAAATAAAGAAAACAGATTTATTAATGTTAACTTGCTGTTGCTCAGAAGGTGCCTGTTATAATGTTATGATTATGACTCTGGACTCTGGTAACTTGTTTTTCCATAACAAACTATAGAGAAAATGTGAATGCCCTGGCAGTTGCAAACAGCTTTGGTTTTGTTTTTGATTTGATTATATTAATGTTTAAGTTGAGATGTACAAGAAATATTTGAATTGCAGCTTTGTAAAAAGAATACTGCTGTTAAAAAGCACATTATTTGTTTAAAGTGTTTGCAAAGCAAATGTTATTGCACTTTTGTTATATAGCATTACTTTTAAAATAAAAGTATGCAAAACACTACTTTTGAATTAATTATTGAATTTTGTCTATAACAATGTGTAAATCGTTTCTATACACTTCCACCAATAATTAATATAAAAAATATATTTTAGACCAAAAGCCTATTTCAAAACTATCATAAAAATATTTCTGCCATCCAGCATTGTATTTGTAGACATTTCATGTCATAGCTTGCTGTGATAAATTTTAAAACGCATTAAATACTTCAGACGCCTGGAACCCATCACCACCGCTGTGACTCAATACATTTCTCCAGAGGAGAATGCGACACCTCAACTGACCACTCTGAATGACTATTTACTGTACATCTTACTGATTTATGCTGAAATGTTGAAAAAGCGCGTATTTGGACGTAAATGTTACAGCGGATAAGCTTCATGAGCTAAAGTTAAGCTTTATTATAGTAATTTTGTGGTCGAACATAAGGATGGAGTGCATGCGCGTCTGTTTGTTTGTGTGTGCCTGGGTGTGAAACCTTAGGCTTTGGGTGCCACATAGGGGCCAAAGTTCAAGCCCTTGGCTGCTCACTTCCTCCATGCCAGTGTTATGGTGGAGTGCACCCTCTGTGCGGTGTTCTTTCACCATGGCAACGACCCCTGGACACCTCAAATTCCGTTAGCTAAGTGCAACTGGCTGAGAGCCAAACACTAGAGCGGAGTGACGAGACCACCTCTCTGATGAACTCGAGGAATTAATGCAGAAAATAACGCAGAGTGACGCTCAGTTGTTTGTTGTATATTCTCAAAGAGTGCCTGTACTGTCACTAGTTCTAAATTGTAATGAGTGTGTGTGTGTGTGTGTGTGTGTGTGTGCGCGCATATATATTTATATATTTATAAAACTATGCATTTTGTTACAGCTACAGTTTGAAAACACCTAATAATGTTTTGTTCATTTTCTGCATGAAAGTAAGTACACATTAGTGCAAAAATTCCTATATTTAACATACTGATAGAAATGTGTGTTTATAAATATAAAACATACCATAACTTTTGAACAGGTCATATCAACTATGCATTAAAATGTTAAGTAGATTGTTATTTATAGAGGACAAGCATGTAAACTGACCAGAAACATCCAAAGTTGTGCATCCTCTATAAATAACATACAAATGCACATTATTTATATATAAAATGACTATATTACCTCTTGCTCTCATATTGGTTGATACAGCTTGTGGATTCTTGTTACAGTAGTAGCTCTCAAAGGGTGTAGCAGATTTTCAGTTTACAGTTGCTGTTGATTTGCTGGTTTTGTTGATTTATCCATAGGTCTCCCACAAGTGCTGTCCAGTGTAGATGCTTCAGATATTTCTTTAAAATAGACATATAGCATAATAATTGAACATTACCTATTGAAGATTTAAGAAATAGTGACTGTTGGTTGGGATTGTTTGATTCTTCTTGGATAATAGCTGAATATTTTGACCTTGGCTGAAATGTGGAAGCAGTTTTTATGTTGATTCTGCTACCACAGTGGATTGTGTTTTAAATTCTGCTCGGCTCTGAGGAGAGATGAGAAACCCTGGGGTAGCTGCCGATTGCAGAGCTAAGGTAAGCTTCCCGTAAAATGATTGTTTCCAGCATGTTGCTGCTTGCATACGTACACACAGCCCTCCTGCCCCCCTACCCATCTCTGCTTCATGTGCAAGACGAATTTAACATCTTTGATTGAATATCCATGTTTTTAACGTGCCACACATGTCTGTGTGGACAGTCTCTTGCCTGTTGTGGCCTTAAAAACTATGCCCACTGCTCACCGCAGAACGGCACTTATCCCTGCAGCAGGCTGGATTATGCTTCTGTATTTCTAAGCTCTTTTGCGTCAGCCAAGACGGCTGGAAAACACAGGGAGTCATTTTCAAAAGCCAGCTCGCATAACTTCATATTTCAATCCCCATCTCGTCCACCCATTATGGCGTATTAAAGGGATAAAGCATGCACTCATGCATCACCCCTTTTGATGATATAGTAGTGTGACTTAAGTGGCTGGTTTCATACGGAGCCAACCACTGGGATCATTACAGGCTTCTGGTGCTTAACTCTCTTTCCCCAGCCCTGTTGTGTTGGTAATGGGCTAATTTTCAGTGACTATAGGAAAATAACAGTGATGCTGCTTTACGAGCTCTGTTAATCAGATAAAGGCTTAAGCCCGAGCTTTGCTAATCAGAAACAGACACAAGGGCTAACAGGCTTCCTGTGCGCACCGGGCCTGTTGCAGCGTGGGAACAGTGGTCAGAGGGCAAGTTTGAAATTAGTTGGGCATGATGGGACAAAGCTGACCTGCACAGGTGCTCTCACTTCCTCCCTCTGCACTACTTCCTGCTTCAGGGGCCGCCTTCCCCCAGGTCTGGCAATGGGGTCAGGAACCCTCGGAATAAAACTACCTAGGTACATCCATTCATACACACACGCATGGGCGAAACAGAAGTTTTCAAATAAAGTGGCCCCTTGTAGTTACACGTGAACACGCCACTGTACAGCACACAGCATGAAATTATTTCTTTACATTTAACCCATTCACCAATTGAAGCGATGGGTTGCCACCAATGAGGGGCACCCGGGGAGCAGTGTGTGGGGATCGTACCTCAGTGATGACACTGGCCATTAGGATTCAAACCCACAACCTTCTGATTGCAGGGGCAACACCCTAATCACTACCCAGCTGCCCCATACTTCGCTAAATTTTAGAAGAGGGCTTGATGGCCTTGTTGTTTGTCATTAACAGTTTTTTGTTTGAATTCTACATACAGTCTCAGGAAAATCTTTACCTTCAGGTTTGGCACATCCTCAGTACATTTAATTATGGAACATAATTATACCACATTCTGTTGCAGTTATATTTTGCATTGTTTGAACCTGCATTGACTCCTTACACCCTGTCTTTGTTTTCTGCTTAAAAAGTGCTTGAAAATGTGCACAAATGTCGCTGTCCCTGGGAAAGTGTATCTTTTAAATACTAATTCAAGGTTCACAAGATGATGTTAGGGACCATGTTGTACCTTTAAGGGAAAGTTATTTGTACCTTGGTGGACTAAAACACATCTAGAGAATAGACACATTTGTCTGATAGTGTAGCTAGCTAATTGAAATGGACCGCTGAAGTTGTTTCTTCATTCTGTGGTTGGTTTTGCTGTATGGATATTTTTCCTTTCAATGTCCCTGGATCTTTTGAATTACTAGGTTATTAAGAAATGGAAATAGGAATATGGCTACTAGGCTCAAGGTTCAAGGTTTCTTTCTTGTCATCAGGTGCTGTGAACATAGAGCAACATTCAACTGTCAACAGAGTGCATTTCACTCAATGCAATGCAAATCAGTTTCTAGCTTTTATTTAAAGTTATTTTTTCAATTTTCCATTTGATGTGCTATCTGTCACTGTTAAAATAAACCTACCATTAAAATGATACTGTTCTGAGACTTTCCATTTCTTTGTCATTGGACAAACTTACAAAATCAGCGAGGGGTCAAATAATTATTTCCTCCACTGTACATTCAAATGGGTACTTTCACAAATAGATTTGATGTTTATTTCCCAATTTTCTTTCAAGCATGACTCCGGAAAGCTTCACACTTATTTGGAAAATAACATTCGAACTTGACCGATCTTGACATAAATGGTAAGGTCCCATTGGGTTATGACAAATATTCTAGACTCTAGTCATCTTGAGGTTGTTTGTCCCAGAGCTTTAGAGCTAAATACCAGTCATTAGCTTTAGGCAAATTGCTTACCTCTGCCTGTCACGGAGGCAGACAAGAAGTGACTGACGAGAAATAGCCCAGGTGTAGCGTAGAGGAAAGCCCAAATGCGGACACAAATGGATGAGTTGAGAACACTCCGATATGGAGTAGAGATTTCCACCAGGAAACCCGCGTTCTCACACACACACAGACAGGTATACAAACAGTTCCGCAGAACCAGAGTACTCACGTGAGTCAGAATGACATGAACCCAATGTCTGGTGCAGAGGAAAACCACCTTCCTGTTTATATACCTTACATGAGGATTCCGGTGCCTGATGATGTCACGTGACCTGGTGCGTGTGACAGTACTCCCCCCTACAGGACCGGCACCAGACGGACCAGGCTGGGAGGATACCCGACGACGGTAGTCCTGGATGAGTATGTCGTCCAGGATGAACCGTCCGGGAACCCAAGACAAGATGAGGTAGCAAGCCCAGGAGCGCTGACAATCAGCCATGAAACATCGGAGGAAGCGCTCCAGTTGTTGGTTGGCCCGCTCCATCTGGTCACTGGTCTGTCGATGGTACCCGGAGGAGAGGCTGGTGGAGACACTGACCAGATGGCAGAAGGCATGCCAGAACTTGTTTGAGCACCAGTTCAGCGGTGGATTTAGCAGTGGATTTTAGCGAGGAACAGGCAAGGATTGAAGATCTCCAGTAGGACAGCCCTCCGCTTACTGAAGACCCCCGCCAGGTCACGGTACCGCACGGGAACATCCTCCAGGTTGACATCGGGGGCCTTGGACTCCCCTGAACATGTCTCAGCCTTAGCCCGGAGACAAAGTTCCTGACAGGTCAGACCCCAATGGATGACTCGATGATTGACCCAAGAGATGAGAGGGTCATGGTTAATGAGCCACGGATGACCCAAAATGATGAGAGGTGAAGTGATTTTGGTGATCAGGAAGGTGATTTCTTTGTTGTGGTTATCGATTTTCTTATTAATAGGTTTGGTGCATTGAGTTATAGGGCTGATAGATAGGGGCCAACCATCAATGGCTGTGATGGAAATGGGCAAAGATAACACCTCTAGTTCTATTCCCAACTGGGCAGCATAAGCCTGATCAATGAAATTACCTGCCGCACACAAATCAACGAACGCGGAGATCACAATCTGTCGGTGGTCCAGAAAGAGTCTTACCTGAAGGAGTAGATGAGAAACGGTCTGAGGAAGGCAAGAGGTGCAACCAGCGGACCAGGTGAGTTCCTCCCTGGTCTGACCGTTTCCTGGACGGAGAGGGCAGATGGCTTGGTGGTGGTCGGGGCAGGCGCAATAGGCGCAAAGGCCCTCGCGATAACGTCATGCTTTGCACTGCTGACAGAAAGGTGCGTCCTAGCTGCATGGGTTCCCCAACTCCAGATGAGTGGGCCTCTGAGTCAGGTGGAGGTCGGAGAGACGCAGTGGAAGCAGTGGAGGGAGAAGATGAGGACTCAGGAGCCTGGGAACGATAGATGGAGCTTGGAGCAGCACGCTGTGTTGGCTTGGCTAGAGATCCTAGTCGCTGATCCACCCTCAAAGCCAATTGGATCATACCTTCGAAGGTCTCCGGAAGCTTGCGTACAGCCAGTTAATGTTTAAGACGAGTGGAGAGTCCTTTCTACTGCCTGCTGATTGATCACCTCCCAGAGTTGGGTAATGTCTGCTTGGCTTATTTCGGGACCAGACATTCTGTCATGGAGGCAGACAAGAAGTGACTGACGAGAAATAGCCCAGGTGTACCGTGGAGGAAAGCCCAAACGGACACAAACGGATGAGCTGGTAAACCACGCAATTTAGTCTGAGAACACTCCGATTCCTTTCCTCGAGGAAACCCGCATTCTCACACACACACAGACAGGTATACAAATGGTTCCGCAGAACCAGAGTACTCACGTGAGTCATATTGAGGTGAGGGCTGAGTCGGAATGACATGAACCCAATGTCTGGTGCAGAGGAAAACCTCCTTCCTGTTTATGTACCTTACGTGAGTAGATTCCGGTGCCTGATGACGTCACATGACCTGGTGCATGTGACACTGCCTTTCCTCTAACTAAGTTGTTAGGTCATTTCAAATAGTTCCCCATTCTTACTTATGTACCACTATAAATGGACAAAGGTCCACTAGATGGCTACCATACAGCAGTAACCTCCAACTTGAAGCCTGAATTTTCTAAAGCTATTTCTTGCTTCTAAAGCCTGAAGCAAGACTATTTGACAATGCTAGAAACCTGTCTTGGTTTACTGTAAAACAGCTGCAGGATTCTCACATATGTATGGCAGTAAAAAATGATTTTTTATCAAACTTTTTGCTTTAAATAGGATCTGCATCCACTGACACCCTGCAGTGAAGATGTTCCATGACATAACTGAAACACACACACATATTTGACTGGGGCAAAAACTTTGTTAGACCAAACAACCCCACTTAAAATGATCCCCCCTCCCTGATTCCACCCCTGCTCTGGTGCACTGGGTGGCTCGGAGCTGGGGTGCGGAGAAAGGTAGGAGCTGCACCGCACCATGGCCCCCCGCTGCTCTGCCTGTCATGTGCAATTAAACATTTGGCCTCAACAATTACTCAGCAGTGTATACATGCCAGTGCTCTGCAGCCCTGCATATGCATTTCAAAGCTCCTGCCTACCCCCAAATGTACTGAACTGACAGCGGCGGAGAGGAGATGCCTGGAGGGAGGGAGAGAAAGAGGGAGAGAAACAGAGTCTGAAGGAGGGAGGAGAGGGGGTAACAGAGGGCACTTGCTGCCAGGTTTGGATGGAGTGATTAAAAAAAAGGAAAAAAGGGCAGGAGAGAGGAGGGGGCAGTGTGTGATGAGGGCAGTTTGACTGTAGTGATGTCAGCAGGGTCTTGAGAGGAGCCACATGGTGGAAGAGGGAGAGGCATCTCAACATCAAAACAATCTTTAAACTGTCATGGGCCTCCTGTGGGCCTCATACACACATGTGCATGCGCTCACACACACAGCCATACACACACACACACACACACACACACACACACACACACAAGCATGTACACACATACACGCGCACACTAATTAGATTCACACAGGCACTGTCGAAGCTTTGTGAATTTATGCACGTGCATACATAAACATCTGACACTGTAAGGCGGCGGGTTACAAGGGCTTTAATTGGACCCTGCCAACAACAGCAGCTAGCAAACATCCAAGCAGGAAGCATCTCCTTACTTTTAGAAAAAAAGTGCTTAAACAACATTTTCTTGAACGCAAGTGAAGAAAGTAGGTTTTGTGTGATGTCATAGATGAACCTTATTTGATTCCTTAAGGCAGAGATTTCCAGTCCTGATACTGAACCCCCCTGCTCTGTCCATTATAGTGTTTTCCCTGCTTCCAACACACCTGATCCCAACTAACCAGCTCGTTAAAGGAATAGTTCCATATGCTTCCATACAAGCATTCTCCTTATACAAGGTTGCTAACAATGAAGGGAAGTGAGTAGTCACTGGTTAGTACAATAATATTTAAAAAATACTAAATCAGCTACCAACATTAGCATTACTAACTGAACAATTCCTTTATAAGCCTTTCCTGGGTTGAAGTGGGTTCATTTGAGCAGGAAAACTCTAAATGTGAAAGGCAGGGGAGGCTTCAGGACCAGGGTTGGGAATCTATGCCCTAAAGAGAGCCATGTTTGTACATTTTGAGTGTTCTTTGAAGAACTCTTAAATAAGTAAAGCACCTTACATGTACAAAAATGATGAAGCATATTTAAATTTACATATTTTACTGGTCCAAACTCCACCATAACGTGGCCTAACCTTGTACTACGGGCCTAAACCTGCTACTACCTTCCTAAAGCGTTTTCAGTATAATACCTAATAATACATAGTATTTATCATGTTATATATGGTGTGAGGCACAGCCCCAGAAAGCATTCAACTTATGTACTTCAACATGTGGAATGTATTTAGGGAGAGACCCAGTTGCACATTTTAGCATCTAATCAACAGCATCGACAGGACACCGGACAGTGGAGCTCAACACTGGACTCCCGTCTAAAACCAAACACCTGGCAACCCCCCCCACATTCCGCATGATGCCTTATTGAAGTACAGAGGACGCTGAATAATCAGATGAAGCTAATTGCCAGTATGCTAGTTCACTATAATGCAGCAATCAGCTTGAAAAGTGAGTGAAAGGTAATTAACTTAATTTTTTTTCAAAAATCACATCCAAACTGTTTTCCATGATTAGATTAATGTGAAAATCTGCCAGACTGGAATGATAAAGATTGCTTTGCTATTATCTAGTCAGGTCAAACTAAAAAGTGTGTTTGAACACAGTTTCCATAATTTAGATAAAAGACAAAGTTTGGCACCGCTGGCCTGGACCGACCACCGAATAATCTACGCCTACCTTTATTGATGCGAAAAGCAAGACCTGAAAACATGTAACTATCAGAAAAATACCATAATGTAGGAGTGTCATTCCACCTCAGGAGCTTTTGCTATTCATAAATCTCTCTGTAGCCTTGACCCATCAGTTCACGGTGTTTACTCCAACGCATGCAAAAAATGTCACATCCTATAAAGATCCATAAAACGTGACAAGAGAGATTTCACTGAGCTGAATCCAGGTAGAAAGGGAGAGGCTTTGACAACAAGAGAGGGGGAGAGCAAGAGGGAGAAAAAGTGAGGTTCAGCACGATCTTTGTATTGGCTCTGTTAGCCAAGAAAGTGGCAGGAGTACAAACACACTTCCTCTGGAGTCCTTGAACAATGGGGGTTTAGAAGAGGACTCCTCTTGCCAGGCCCTTGTCAGTGCTCAATGCTACATTCTCGCCGCAGAGCCGTTGGCAGAAGCACCTGCCCCACCAGACTGGGGGACGGGGGTGGGGGGCTTTTGACGATGCTGGGCCTCTTGTGTGCCACAGAGGTGCCTGTGTCTGTGTCCCTTTATTGAGCGGCCTGCTCTGGAGGGGCTATTGTACTACGTGGCGGCAGCACTGCCAGCCGCGATGCCAGCTGGCGCACAACGAAGACCAACAATGCCACTGCATTGCTTACAATGGCCTGCTCAGGACTGCCAATTGTTAGCACACATCCATGCCAGCCTCCCAGTTTTGGGGAGGGGGACTGAACGGGGGCAGATATCCATAGAAATACACGCAGCAAACTCGTTTCACACCTCATAGTAGCTACATGGGAAGGTTGGACCCAACAAGCAAGACACTGGGTCACATGATAATTACTGGATTCTAGCCACTGGGCAAACTTCAGAAATTCCACATACACAGAGAAATATTACATTACACACACACACACACACACACACACACACTTGAAGAAGTCAATAGGGTTCAAAGCAGCTTGATCATTAGGCAGGCCTGGAGGCAGGATCAAACAAGGGAGCAAAAGAAATTACAGAGGGGACACAAATCTCTTCGTCCAATGAACAGCTGGCAATGTTGGTATTATTCCTCTTGGCACTCGACTCGAAACCTAGCCTGCTTCATCAAGCACATATATACTCAGCTGACGAAAGTCTACTAGACGACTGTTTGACAAAACACAAGTCTAGCATCGTTAAATATAACTCAAGTGAGTCTAGGCAAACCATGTTATTTTGTGTTGTTTTTTTTTTATTTTATTTTTAACTTGTTAAACATTTTGTCTAGTGGAATTATCTTATTCTTATGGCAGATCATTTTCTTGTTTCAAGCACTATTCTTTAAAATTATGTTTTAGCAAAAAAACCAAAAATGTTCTATATAGTGAAAACTAAGGAACGCTGTGAATTAGGATTTTTAGATGGTCTTCAAAGAACCGTGTTGCAAGTTATCAATCAGAACAATTTAACCATGCAATTAACCATTTAAGCAAAACCGTTGTTCTATTTTAAAAACCCTAACCCTAAAGAATGCCTGTAAATAAATGTGTTATTTCTCTTGAAATGTTGAAGAGAGTGGAGATATGATTGAGTGTCGCCTTCCATATGACAACAAAAAATTAAACAGTCTGAGAACAGTAGTCGTATCTCAGGCTGTATCAACACAAATTAAAATCTACTTCACTCTTGTGAATTTCAGAGGTGGCTTACTGTCCAGGAATAGAAAGGCAAAGCTAAGATGCACAAACAACCCCCACCACCCCCCCACATCCACCACCCCCCTCCGCGTTGCTGGGCCTATTCCTAAGCCTGGCAGGGTTGTAGCCACCACAATAGACAGTGGGTCACTGGATCTGTATTTCACAAAAAACTCAGATATTCCTCTTGCAGCAAGAAACATGATCGTTGCCGGATCCAATGCAGTGCATGCGGGGCTGTGTAAAGCAATTGGCCATGGCCTTTTTCCTCCTGTAAAACAGCGGCCATGTGCTCAAGGTGCTATGCCAGGAGAGCATGTCACATCGCATCACAGGTGGCGATGAATATTCATTACAGGGGTACATGTTTCTCACTCTCTCTCTCTCTCTCTCTCTCTCTCTCTCTCTCTCTCTCTCTCTCTCTCCTCTTCTCTCTCCCCTTCTTTCTCTTTCTCTCATCTTTTTCTTTGACAGATCTTGTTGGCACCGGACCCTCACCAGGCACTGTAGTTGTAGATGCCCATGTGTTGGGTTAAGCCTTCTTGGTGATCACACCGAGTGTTACCACGAAAGAATCTCACATTTGTAAGTGGTGCAACAGTTCACTATCACCACTGTTCTCACAGCCTTTGCGTCCATCATGCGTATCCTATATTTACAGAATAGTTTGAAGTATCATGTCCAAAATATTTTTTGTGTCGTTGCTGTTGGAACATCCTTAACTCCATTTTCAGATTATTTGTAAGCACTTGCTGTTTTTTACATTGTGTGAACATTTCATAATAAGTTGACCAATACAAATGCTCAAAAATTGATTTGCTTTTCCATTTCATTTACTTCAGTTGCAAGTGGAGAACATTTCTACTCCTGTTGTAATGTTCCCATTTTGGAGATTCAAGGTTTGCTCTGACAGCAAAGATTTGTTGAATGAACCCTTTAGAGAGCACTCCTACTGTTCTTCACCCTCTCGCTCCTCCTCTTCCTCGCCATCTTCCCTTGGCTTTGTTTTTGCAGTCTCAGCATCTGCTGTCAGCTTTGAAGCGCCCCTGTACTGCAGCAAAATGAATTATTCCTGCAATCAAACCTGGGTTAATTTAATAATAGAGTAGTATCCTCTCAGAAACAAAGTACATTATTAAGTGGGCGCCAGCGAATGTGTGAGATTGAGAGGACAAGTGAGTGACTGAGCATGAACATGCATTCAGAAAGTTGGACAGAGTTGTGTTTCAACTTAAGAAATTGTTTTACTGATCAAGGCCATTTTAATTTAGAAGAAGATGAATTGGGTTTTGGAAAAGTCCCATCTTACTTGACTTAGCGGTCCACAGTCATATCCTTAGATGATTAATTTAGAGTTGTGAAAGCGTGCTTATGACAATGATACACATGAACTGAAACATACCAGTCAGTGTGTAGCAAACTGGCTGCACAGGAATGAGTAGGAAATTAAATATAATAGTGTATTTCTAACTTGGGGAGGGGGGTGTCAAAACAAAGAATATCAGTGATACTCATCAGAAGTGAGAGCTTGATGAATTACAGCGAGCAAGTGAATTAGCATGCAGATAATCAGGCCATCCAAATGGGAGAGGAACACTTTAAAAGTGTTAGTTTTTCTTTCAATCGTGGCTGCCTATCTGAAGTGGGAAGTTTGTTAATGGCTCATAAGGCCTTCCCCTGGGACAGCATTACCCAGAAGGAAGCACTCTGTTTGCAGAGTGCCGGTACTCGTTCAGCCTGCTAAGCATTCTGGGAAGAAATCTGCACACATCAAATAAATAGACCTTTTTCCTGAGAGCCCTGCCACCCGTGTATTTTACTATTCTTTGTGTGATTTTTTTTAAAGGGTTCAGTTTTATTGGCTGAATAAACAAAGACTTTACGTTTATAATGGACGGTGCAGGCCGGCTAACTACTGCCTCTGACCACACACCGGACAGGAAAAGGAAATCACTTCTAATCAGGTGTTGCCATTAATCATGTTTGCATTGGAGAGTCACCCTTCATTTAACATGACCTGGCACACAGACGGGAGAGCGACTGCTCTAGCCAGACCGGTGACACTGGCTTGATGAATGATGGGAAAACACAATTGCTAACCATGCAAGCTTCACATCAGGCGTGTAGGACAGCACACTCCTGGTCCTGACGCACATCTGGCCATTTCACCAGTGAGTGGAATCAGTGGCCAGGGCTCCAGGGGTCAGTGCACAGGTCCTGCGAATGTGTGCCCTGCCCCTCATGTGTGCTGCCCCTTTGGCTGAGTATTTAGCCACTGACTTCCTGTATTGAAGGTTTCAGGGAGCATGGCCCAGAGGTCTTCACACCTGTCAGCGCTTTGCAAAGTCTTATTAGTGGGGAAAAGAAAGGGCAGCATGACCACCTCATTTTTAATCCTAACACCACCCTCACTCTCTGTGTCGTATCACTTGCTGGAATTTCATAGCGAGAAAGTTCTTTTATATTCAGACACTAAACTCTAATTCATGCTATTGCTATAGCACATCTATTTTGAGAGCATGGACTTGGAGTACCAGAGTTACAGAGAATGCCACACTGAAGTTGCACTCAAACCGCTGACAGAGTCAGAAATGCAAGTGATACTGGAAATGTTTCATGCAGCTGTGTGGACTCAACTTGACTCAGATTCACCCTTAACTGACTCACGACATGGTTTGGACATCAGACTTTGAAAAAATCCAAACAGAAATCAATTTTTAACTGAACACAATTACACTCAAAGTTTCAGCTTAACTTAACATCCCAGATGCTTGAAACTTGACTCAAATCCCAACTTGGACTCACAACTCAGAGATCCAAAGCTTGACTTGAACTTATACCTTAGAAACTTGAGACTCAATCTGAACACCAGAGATTCTTGTCTTGACTTGGACTTTCCCCTCAGAGACTCAAGTGTCAACTTGAACCTGCACACCAGAGATACAAGACTTGACTTGGACTTACACCTCAGAGACTCAAGAATTGACTTTGACTCTTCACAGACTCATTGCATAAATTGACTTGTGACCATCTCTGCTTCCAATTTACCCATGTTTATGTACGTGTTTACATCTCACAGGGGCACAGTAAACCACGTTATAAATGTATCAGTTGCCAGTGACCACCAGAACAACTGGTTTCTATAATTTGGTGATATGGCAATTTTCCAGCCTGAACTGATGACAACCATCCAAATTAACCATAACAGGCCTGTTTCATCTCAAGAAAGGCTTGTTAATTACCTGTTTTGACTGATCAGGTGTTTTACCACAAGAAATGACCAAGAGGTACTCTTTTCTATAGTGGTGGGGAACTTCCTTCTAAAGCAGGAGCAAATCACGCAAAGTGCATTCCTGAACTACAAATGCTGAATGTCCTGAGTTGTTTGAAATGAAAGCATTATTATTTTATGCTGAATGTTGCTTGCCTAAAGATATGAACACGGCCATACACAATTATATTTAGGAATTTCCCTCACAGATTGCCAATGAAGTGAGAGCACTAATAAAGCGCCGGCAGCTTCGTCATCCTGCTGTCATAGTGCCTGGGCCTCCGAATGAAAGACTTTAATCTCTTTGGCACGCAACTCTTCATCACACCCGCCTTCCTCTTTCCCATCTGCCCCTCCTCCCCTCCACCATCCTCTGTCTCTCTCTTTCTCTCTCTTTTTCTGTCTTCCATGTCACCTTCCATGTTTTCTCAACCATCCAACCCATTGAGGGAAAAAGAAAAGTTCTCATTGGTGGTTCTGCTGAAGGGGAAAGAGAGCCGATGCAGTCTCCGCCTGATGGCCACCCGTGACAGCTCCTCTCACTGCCATTCCTCCGAGTTCTCCGCAGCTTAGGGCTCCTTTTTTTGTCAGGTAAAGATTAGTAAAGAGCACTTGGCAACAAAGCATTCAATCACTTCCAAGTAGCACAGTATCAAATGTGCCCTCCACCCTTTACTCACTTTTTGGGAGAGTTAGAGGCTTTCTTCTCATCTCTCCCTTTTTTTCTTTCTAAACCGCCCTCTCTTTTCCCCAGCCGGTCTGAGTGGCCTTTGAAAAGAGCCTCCTCTGTTCATGCGTCTCTTGTCAATTTGGGAGAGGCAGGAAACGAGGCCGCTTTGTAGGATTAATTAATAACAGAAGTTGGTCAGTACACGCGATGGGGCTGTAATTGCTACTCTGTAGTCGAGGAGGACAAGAAAAAGTTTTGGTTGCATTTTTTTTTTTTTTTTGCTTTTTTTGAGGAGGGGGCTTCTGAGAAGAGGAAGGGGGCTTTGAACTGAAGGGCCAGGGTGCTCCTGGATTAAAGCAAGATGCGAGCGGGAGGGCCTTTGAAGTCTGTCAAGAGGTCTAGAAGAAGAAATAAAGTTGGGTGGTATAAATTCTGGCTGGCAACATCAAAAGCCCTTATCGCCCACTCTCACCTGTTGACACCCAAGGGTGAAGACTCTAGATACAACGGCAAGGCTGCATTATATGCTGCACAAGACTGCTTATGCACACCTCTCGTCCCTCCCATTCTCCCACTTTTTAATCCACCCCTCTCCCTCTCAAGCCCTTTTTAGATTCAAATATAAAGTGATTTATTGTTATGCTAGTTCAACCAATGATATTCCCAAAGATGTATTTCAGAAATGTTGTTCAAAAATGCTAATGTTGCTAACAATAATTAAAAGTGCACACTTTAAACCCGCATAAGACAGCAATGTTTAAAGTAATGAATATGTAATTTTTAAAAAGTTAATAAAATCAAAATATAAAATGCATAATTTAAGTCCAAATATTTAAGCTAAATTGACTGCTGTGTTTTCCTACACAGATGTTAATGATACATTAACATTGGCTTTAAAGAACACTACTAAATGGGATAGTCTACAAGCAACAAACAAATCAATCAATCTTTATTTTAAAAGGCAAAAGGTACAAAGTAGCAGAACTACAGAACTGTAGAAATACAGTAAAGAATACTAAATTACATCTATGCATGTTAATAAGACTAAAAAATCAAACAAATAAAATTATAACGTTAAATTCAACAATAATATAGAACAACCTAACAAGACAAAAACATAAATAACAAAAGGGATCATAAAAAATAATACTATATAATATGTAATAACTCTATACTAAATAATAATATGAATTATTATAAAATACAAATACGATAAATGCCATACAAACAATACTAAAATATTTAAAAAGACAAAAATAGTAACGAGAAAAATTAACAAGACCCACTAAGAAACAGATAAAATAAACTAAAACAGCTGCAGACTGATGTGGAGGTGCACCTAAAAAAACAAATCACCTGAACACCAGTGACATTCTTTCAAAATAAGAGACCCGCATTGACTGAACTTAACCTTCTGCAATTTAAACTCCTTATGCTTTATTTACTAATCTTGTGTTTTTACCTATTTCATTTAAATTGGTCTAGTTAATCTTACTGGTCATTCCAATTACCAACTAGAATTCCAGTAATTAGAGAATATGCAAATGTATTTTTAAAACCAAAAATAAAAATTAAACAAATTATAAAATACAACTTAAAAACATACATTCAATGGATAGTAACCTCAAAGAAAGGACAAAACAAAAGTAAAACAAAAGGGAAGACAGGATGCAGGATGGAATCTGGAACCAATGGGAAAAATTGTTAAAGAGCACTGCAATCATTAAAAGCATCATTATAGTTTTATAATATATCATATTACAAGGACATCAGAATAAATTTTTTTGTGTATGTATCTCATGATACCAGGTGGAAATCACAATTTTCCACTTCATTGAGTTTGAGGTTTTATTGAGTGTGGTTATAGACAAATTTGGTACACAAACAATCAAACCCTAAAAATGATCAGAATCATTTACTTCAAAGGGGTTCCATAGGTTTTGGGCCTTAGCAGAAGCTGATCAGAGGCTGGCCAATTCTAATCATTTACTTATTATATAATTATTTAATTATTTAAATTAGTAGCAGAGTATAGTCTTTTAAACATGAACACAAACCACCATCAGGGTCAAAAGATAAAGTACCTGTAAAAATCTTTTTGTTAGAACACAATATTAACCTGGAATTTGACGGTGACTGATTAATAATGTGAGAAATAAGGTCTAATTAACAGTCTAAAGGTATAAATAGCGTCTCTACTTAAATGACAATAAACGAGAGATTAGCATAGCAATGTAATGAACACACTTGGTATGTTTACTTTAGCATTACTGTTGGGCATGTTTCAGGTTTTCTTCACTCAGTCCAGCTAAATTATTTTCAGTTTTGGGATTTACATTGTATGGAAATGAAAACATGTTATGTGTTGATTAATGTCTTGCTGTCATAGTTAGCAGCAGTTAGTATGTTTGATCAAGCTTTAAACTTACCCTGCTGACTGGGACCAGTTGAACACCTTCACTGCACATGGCACAACAGGAACGCTCTCTTGGTTCAAATGTAAATATTGCTAACCATGTAGTTTTCTTAATTGAGGTGCATAGCATTACATGGGTAACATTCCACCAGAGCTCACAGAGATAAAATCAGTTGGTATATTATAATTTGCAAACTCAAAGCACATGTGTCATGTTGAACCCCAGGCTTTACTTTGTTTCCAAGGTTATGAATAACCGTTATATCCTTAATTATCGTATTCAAGAGTCTTCAAAATGAATATACGCTAAAGGCCATGGATTTGCAACAATAACCGCAAATGAATAATGTATCTCTGATGTGTAGAATGGTTAAATAATGTGTAATATAGAGATGAGGTATTAATTATAAGTTGTGCATGTTTTAACAATACCATTCCTCATGATTGAACGGTCTTATAATTATTATTAAATGTAGCACTGTCCCACCCATAATCAGCATCGCAACGGGCCAGCAGTACAATGAGTTGAGGATCACAGTGTTAAGTGGGGTTAGTATGTGCAGACACTTGGAATTAGCAGCTAACGCAATGTATCACCGCCGTTAGGGAACTGCTGGTCAATATTACACTAAATCCTGATTGTTGTCTTTGTGGTGTGCATTTGCCAATCAATTACCGGTGCAGTGAGGTGACTTTCAGGACACATTTGCGGCCGAGTTAATTATTAGTCTTTGTTCATTGTTCACTTTTGCAGGGCTTTTAGGAAGTTTTTAAATAGTGAACAATCAACCCTGGTTAGTTGTCTGTGCTGTTTATGCATTTGCGATAAAAACATATAGATATGCTCACTTAGTCGTTTTAGGCGACTTTTAGCCTAGAGCACATGAAGTGAAAAGGCTATGGGCTGACAACATAGCTGGTATGACAACAGGGAATAATGTAATGCAATACACAAACCAATGTATGCAAATGCTTAATAAACTGAAAGGCAAAATGGCATTCAGACACTGTATTAAAATATACACAGATCAGTCATAACATTAAAACCACCTGACTAATATTGTGTGGGTCTCCCTCATGCCACTGAAACACCTCTGATCCGTCAAAGCATGGTCTTCACAAGACCTCTGAAGGTGTGCTGTCCTATTTGGCACCAATACATTAGCAGCAGATTCTTAAATTCTGCAGTGTGGCAGGGCACATTATCCTGCTGAAAGAAGCCACTGAAATTAGGGAATACCTTTTCCATGAATAAAGTAGGTGGTACAAGTCAGGGTAACAGCCACATGAATGCCAGCACCCAGGGTTTCTCAGCAGAGCATTACATTGCCTCCATCAGCTTGCTTTCTTCAGCTTGCTTTCTTCCTTTGCGTACTGGGTCCATCTCTTCCCAAGGTAAGTGATGCACATGCAGCTGGTTTTCAGCATGAAATAAAAGAAAATGTGATTCATTATACCAAGCTATCTTGTTCCATTGCTCCCTGGTCCAGCTCTGATTCTCCATTGTAGCCCCCTATGCAGCCCCCTATGCACTTTGTGTTCTGACACATATCTCTCTTTCTATCAAAAAATTTAATCAATACTAAAATGGTAAGTGGAATATTCATGTCTAATCAGGCCCAAACAGGTGTGTCATGCAAGATTTCTCTCAGACTAATGATAAGGAAGGTAAGAAAGAAGCCAGTAGTCACAAAAGCAACAGGAAAAACATTTACACAGAAAACATGTCTGCTATTTGCAAACAAGCATTTAGACAAATCAGATTTTTTAAATTAAGAGTCCAACAGGGGAGCTTCATAATAAATTGTAGTCACTTTATCAGGAGAAATGTAACAAAATAATATTGTAAAAATCTAATTACTTCTTACTGTAGTTGTCTTAAAGCTGTAATCGCCAACAACAGCTTTTCATATTTATGTGTATAATGTCAAAAGAAGCATATTAAACAACACAAAAAATGTGAATATTTATTTTCCCTCACTGTATGTTGATTTTAAATAGATGTTTTGTTTTAACTTTTTGACACCACGTAACTTTTATGCTATTATATTGCTTAAGCCTAGCAGGCTTCAACTGTGCACAAGTACGTTCCCTCTGGGTTTATGCAAATCTATGAGAATTCGCAACTAGCAATTCTGCTGAGTGTCCATTTTAAAGAACAATGTAGTAGCGGTAGCTCTCAATATCTATCTGGTTCTGCTTTAACTACCACATGTGTTGACTGAAAGAAAATATGCACGTGGAAGCAGCTGGTTCTTATTTTGATTTTTTCATTGTTTGACTTTGGTGTGACCCTCACCTCCCCATCCCCATTTTATCCAAATCTCAGCAAAAAACAAATATACTTATTCCTTTCGCAGAGACATCACTGAACATGCAGCCTATGGATTGCCTTTATCCTGAGTATCTGAAAAAACAACACAAACACAATATGATAACATGATGTTCCATAATATTGCTTCCAGGAACAAAATCCCTGGGGTTTGAGTCTCCATCTCTTGTCACTCTCCTGGTCCACTTCTCCAGTCTTCACCGTGGAGGATCTTAACGCTGATATAGGAAACAATATAATGTATAGCCTCTTTACTAATGGACTGTGGTGCATGGTTCACAGGAAAGCCTTCCAGTTTCTTGGAAGCCGGTCACCTCATGAGACAAGGCAGGCAAATAAACCTTGCCAAAGCAGCAAGCGAGAAATCAAATGAGCACCCTAGATAAAACCTGGTACCAAATTAGCACCGCAAACACACACAGGCTAATCAATTGTAAGTGAGTTAAATTTTAAAGAACCACATACACACACACACAAACACACACACATATCAAAGGTACAGGCATAGGCCCAGCCTCATGCATATCTATCCGAGCGAGGTGTTCACTCATGGAGATCGGGCAGGCTCCTTATATAGCACATCTTCGAATGGCAGAAACCTTGATTTTATGCAATGCCTGTTAAAATTCAACAATCCTTGAGGTGCACTTGTGCAACACTTTTTTCGCCCATGTCTAGAGGCCCCGTAATTGTGCACACACATCAATTATGGATCGGCCTCAGCGACCACCCCCCCACCCCATTCTCCAATCAGACAGCCAAACCACATAGCTCCCTGGGTGCTTTTTTGGAGCGGTTTGATTACAGGTGTTGTACAGGCGGCCTTGTTAAGGTCCTCTTTTTTGCTGGATGAGGGAATCCTCTCTCTCCTGTCCGGATAAGGGGAAAATGGGGGCTGCTGGTCGGGGGGGTTGAGGAAGGGGTAGTGGGGGGCGTCTAGAACTGACGGAGTCGGCCATCACATCCAGCTAACAATTTCTGTCAGGTCCCGAGAGGCTGGCTAATGAGGCCCGCCGACACGGCCGAAGGCGAGAGCCCTGCACCGAGCCACTGGAGTGAGAAGCCAGATCGGCACCTAGCAGCCTCGCAATAATTAATCAGACGCCTCTCTCCCTTTCTTTCTCTCTCATGCACATACACTCTTTTTTCTTCCTCTCTTTTCACTCATGCCTATTCATCCACTCTCAAACAGCCTCCTTCTCCCGTTCCTTTAAACGGTGGCTACATCCCTTCCCCCATTGTCCTCTGCATCTCCCTTTCGAGGCCCGGGCAGGCCACTGTGCCCCCGCAGGCCAGTGCATATGTGTTAATGAACTGAGAAAGAGAATGAGAGAGAACCAGACAGAGGTAGACAGCTCAGGTATATCAGATTTACACATGAGGGAAAAATGTCTGACCATGCCATGCTTTGATTCCACAGTGATGCTGTAGGAAATAATTCAATGCATCTCAAAACCCTCAATTTGATTTTAGCACAGTTCAGAATTTTATATAAAAATACACTGGAAAGGGCCATACAGGTTCTTTTACCCAGATATAATTGAGCGTACAAGGTGTTGAGATGTCTATATGACAATTGTAAAAGAAATTAAACATCCTATTTTCTTGTGATTGGAGCTATCTTCTCATGCTTTAATATATTTAGCAGCTCCTTCTGACCAGTGTGGCTTATGATGGTAAGCAAATGTAGAAAGTAGAATGTAGAGCCTTAGAGTCTTGCTAAGGGTGCAGCAGTCGCAACTGTAGAAGAGAAAATGTAATCTTCTGAAGTTATTGCCATTACCACAAACAATACCTAACACATGAAAAAAGCTGACTTTGCTGACCAAAAATTACCAACACAATATTACCGAGTCTATATTGCAGCTTTAATAGTGCTTGCAAAGTAGCCTTTGATTAAGTGGTCCATTATTTGGTCCAAAAACAGGAATTGTTCAAAGAAAAATTCAGAGAATCACCACTGGCCTATATTGGTTTTTATGTTTTGGGGTTTTTTTTTCACCTGGACAGTGCTATCCCAGAATTATCCTATGATTGAACCTGACACATTGCAGCAAATTTTGAATACAAAACCTCACTGTAGCCCATTCCTAAATTACTTAACAACACCTACAGCTAGCCATCATCAGATCATCAGTAAACAAAAAAATAGCCTTTTTGTAACCTGTCTGTAAATGCCTTCACACAACATCCCAAAAAGTTTTTAGGTTGGATAACACAATTGAATCCAAAGTGTCAGGTAAAAAGTATTACCCAAATGTTCTGTGTTGGACAGCCAAAATAAAGTTTGAGGTGGACCAAGGGCAAAAAAGCCAACGTTCAGGCATGTCATCGACATGTGGGAAAATTCAGTGCAAGGGTACTTTCGTAACATCGATGACGCCGATATTCAAATACAATGATGGCTTCCTTATGTGTTACGTGTTGTGGATAGTGAGACAGTGGTAATTACTGGTGTTAGGGATCACAAATTATAGATCATATAGTTTTGAGACAACCCTCATTTTTTATATTTTGCTTCCACAGAGCCAGACTTTCTTGTATTTTTAATGTAGTCAACAGGAACAGTTCTCCAGGCTTCCAGAAGGACTTTCAAAGGCTCTTGTTTTGAGTCCAGTCCCTGAACCTGACATGTTTATTGTTTGTTGAGATACATAGTGACCTAAGAGTTTACACTGAAATCCTGCAGTGCTAGAATGTAAAATATCGATGCTACCCCAGTACAGACTGTACTGTACATGCATGCACATTTGCTTTGGTATGAGTAATACATTTTTATAAGTAATAAAAATACAGGGCTTGAAGAAGAACAAAATTAAAAACAAGAGAACACTCTAGATGCTCCACGAGCGATATTCTGGACTGCAGCGTCACAGGGCAGCAGCCAATCAACAGCAAGGAGAAATAAATAATATTCCTGGATTGGCTACTTTCAAACCTCCATGCTTGTTTATATTTGTGGCGGCACTGAGCAGCGGAGGTTCATTCTGTTCAGGTGTCTGATTGCCTTGGTAACCGCCACATGGCGTACGAGGCCCAGACGTATTATATATATATATATATATATATATATATAAATTATTTATTATATAGACCAGCTGTCTTGAAACCCAGATCCCCAGCTCTAGTCTTGTAGAGCCAGCACAGTTTGGTTGTTTCCCTCCCCATTAACAGGTTAGTTGAATGAGGCATGTTTGACCGGAGAAATCAGTAAACTGTGCTGGACACTCCAGGACTGGAGTTGTGTATCCCTGGCCTATACTAAAAAATAACCATCATTGCTGCAGTTTTATCCAAGACTGGGCTTGACTTATGTCTGTATGTTTTGTCATGAAAGGTGTTGGCAAAATGATATCTTTAAGGAAAATTAAGTTCTGTAAGAATGTCATTGAGTGAGGGAAATAAGGGGAGCCTTTGTTTAGCCAAATTACATGTCCTTGTAGGCCTACTTTCACCCAGGTGACACACTTTGGGCTGGTTAAAAAAAAACAACAAAAAACAGCAGGGAATGGAAATTTTTTAGCAGGCTAAAAAACTAAAGCTGGGGTAAATGCAGGCCAAAATTAATCAAAGGTGGGAGATGGGCTGCGAGAAACCCGGACGTGAAATTCTAATCTGACTTGAGCCAGACAAATGCTGAGGATTTTTTCTTTTTCGAAATAGTCAGGTCTTGTCAGATTGAATTATATAGTTAAGCTCTGAGCTGTCCAACCACAAAGGACCACATCCATACCAAAAAAGCCATATAGTAAATTTTAGAATAAAATATTTACTTTATTTTAGAATATACTGACAACATGTGTCAAATACATTTCATTTTCGTAGGGGCAATGGCAGTACGCTTCTCGTCTCATTCACATCACCGCCTGTCAGAGTGAGAGAGACAGGGCCCAACTCTGAGGCTGACCCAGGCCGCCTTGCGACCACTCACAAAGAAGTCCTCGGAGCCCCGTTTGTACGGAGCTGTTAAAGATATCTCTCTATCTGGCTCTGCTCGTCTCCGAGCGCAGCCCTCTATCTCTCTTCCGCCCCGGAGAGCGGAGGGAGAGAGAGTTTTTTCGCTCTCTCTCTCTCCCAGCAGCTGAGTCAGCCTAAGGCGCAGTCTGACCCATGCGCTGCAAAGGTGAGGCGCTGTGTTTTTCTCCGGTTTGAGACAAATGCCCCCAGAAGCAACATTTTTCTCCCTTTACATCTCTGTTTTTCATCTGTTATTGTTTTCTCTCTCTCTCTCTCTCTCTCTCTCTCTCTCGCTCTCTCTCTCTCTCTCTCTCTCTCTCTCTCTCCCTCCCTCTCAATGTGCCTTTTTTCATCTTTCTGCAGGGTGCAAGTCCTCTGCTGCTTTTCTCTCCATTCGGCCTGGCTCAGACTGGATGGTCATTTAGACGAATAGATGAGGAGAGTGTGTAGGAGTGGAGTTGCGGGGGGGGAGGGGAGATTCGCTCTCTCATGGAACCTTAAGGTTCAGCATGGAAGGTCAAGTTTTCGACCCACTTGGGCCCAACGAGTTGACCCTGACCTCCACTTGCTCACGAAGCTGTTTTTATTTATTAATTTTTTTGGCTTGATGGCATCTCCGTCTGACATGCCTCTAAGACAAGGTAAAGGGCTACATTGCAAAAGCAACAATGTGTTTTTTAGACACAATGATATTGGAATCATAATGGTATTGGCAGATAACTGAATGAAACATATCAGCATTGGACAGATGTTTAGGACTGATAATTCAGACCAATAATTTATTTATTTTATTGCACTAAAGAAATAAAGGTAATTTTTTTCTGGAATGTCAATCCATTTTCTATATGTTATAAATGTTCATCAGCAGATGTGTACTTGAAAAATGTTGAATATTGGAACAGCAATCCCATATAAACCCCTAGTTTTTCTTCTGAAGGATGCAACTTGTATCTAGGCTAAAATACGCTTAACATATTTTCAGTTCTAGACAGCCCCCCACTACCCCATCCTCAACAGCCCCACCACGCCCCCACCAGAAGCCCCCATTTTCCCCTTATGCGGACAGGAGAGAGATGATTCCCTCATCCAGCAAATAAGAGGACTTTAT
>JBBJLS010000109.1:4039684-4059542 GCA_037577275.1 Bryconaethiops microstoma | reverse complement strand
CACATAGGGCCATGTAGGTTTGGATATTTTTTCCTTAATAAATAAAATCATCACTTAAAAACTGCATTTTGTGTTTAATTGGGTTATCTTTGTCTAGTATTCAAATTTGTTTGATAATCTGAAACATTTAAGTGTGTCAAACATGCAAAAAAATAAGAAATCAGGAATGGGGGCAAATACTTTTTCACAGCACTGTATGTAATTCATCAAGCAAATTCAAATATACAACAATTGGCGACAACATTAAAACCACTGACAGGTGAAGTGAATAATATTGATTATCTCGTTACAACGGCATCTGGCAAGGGGTGGGCAGCAAGTGATCAGTCAGTTCTCAATGCTGATGTGTTGAAACCAAGAAAATTGACGGTCTGGAAGTGTTTGGCTGGAAGGTGTTTGGTCCTGGCATTCATGTGGATGTTACTAACAGCAGTGGCCTGTTCCAAATAATGTGCCATAACACACTGGAAAATTGTTCATGAACAGTTTGAGGAATGGTAGATTTCAAGCTCTTGACTTGGTTATGTCAGATGTGCTGGACAAACTACGTTTATGCTTACGTTTACGGCATTTAGCAGACGCTCTTATCCAGAGCGACGTACATCAGTGCTTTAGTAGTCCACATCTATTCTTCCTACCTGTAAAGCTATACTTAAAACAACATCTGCTTTTAACCAAGTTACTGCTTACACACTAATCTGTCCAATGGAGGCATATTAAAATCAGATGTTGGCTGACAGGTTCTAGAAGACAAACACCATTTTTTCTCATTCCAAAGGTATTCGATAGAGCGCCATCACTCCAATACATCTTCTCCACATTCCAACGATGGGGGCTTAGACTTATGTGTGGCTGCTCCACATTATCTTATTCTATCTGCAGTATTCAAGGTCTGTGTCTCTCACAAATGAACCCATGTTTCAGTAACAGATGGACCTTGACCTAACTGAATTAAGTAATTAAGAAGAATGACTGGATACTTTCCAACATATATTGTAGTATAGCAAAATGGTCTAATGCTAGACTTGATGATGAATATGGGCCAACCTCACTTCGGCAGCAGCAAACTCCTTCTCCTACAGTTTTACCCAGCTGAAGATATTAATTCCAAACTAACCAATCTAGCACACCTAGAAAATCGGGATCTTTGTGAGCAGCCCAACCTTTGAGCCAAAAGCGTGAGATCTGGTTTTAAATGATGGGACAGCGTCATTGTAAAAACACAAGTTTAGAATCTTTGAAAACATTTTAAGCTCTGTAATTCAAAGAGAGATCTTTGAAGTCAGCATCATAGTTTACCTGTGAAAGAGCTTGTTGTAGACATTTTGCCCTCTCTGCACGTCCACACACATTGCATCCACAACCAGAACCAGTCTCTTCAGCTGCTCCTCCAGTGTCTGCAATTAAAGCCATAGCACTACCAGTCAAAAATGTATCTATACCCCTACCAGTCAAAAATGTATCTGTACCCCTACCATCAAACTGGTATCTTCACATAGTGGTTTATAATTGAAATGTGACATATACAGAAACTCTATGCTTAACTCTGATTTTTTTCTTTTTCTTTTTTTAAACTATACACTCACCCCCTCATCTGGTTTGAAGTGTGAAATTGTTGCTTCATACCACTCAACAGTGCCTTTCTGTAGTCAAAGAGAAAAATTGCGAGAGGAAGACCTGAATAACTCTGAAAGTCCTCAGTGATTGACAAAAGCAGCCACTCCTAGTTGGTCTGGGTCAATTGTACCTTTATAATTGTCGCTATTTCCAGATGTAGTTCATTGCGGTTGGGACAAACTGTCTTAAAAGCTTGCATGGACTGCATCTGTCCAATAGTCCTATAAAGCAAAATTCACAATAAACCAATGTTAAACATGCAAAGCAAAAAAAAAAAAAACAGATACAAAATCCACCCATTGTCAAAAAACCACATTACTGTATGTGTAACATGCAACTAGGTGCACTACACTGTATGCACTGTATGCAGACAGACTTGGACCCCATCTGTCAATTCTGTCAGCTTATTTAATCAAAGTGAATATGTATGCATGCTACTGGTATTGACTCAGTCTTTAGAGTCCAGCGCACGGCACTACATTTAAAAGCAACAGCGGAAAAAGCCCCACAGATATCAATTCTTACAATTCCCTCTATCCAATGCAGACCCCCTCCACCCAGGGAGTACAGAGCCAGAAAAGGCATAGCAACACGAACGTCCACACACAGAGCTGCTTTATTGACAGGCAAGAAAAGATTTGAATTTGAATAGACTGTCGAGTTCAGTGCTTTTAAAACTGTACACACACACACACACACACACACACACACACACACACATATATATATATATATATACACAATTTTGACTGAAAAGAATTCCATCTGTATTTCAACAAAAAATGCAGTACTAATCTTTTTTCTGTATTAAATTTTGGCTTAGTTAAATTCTTCAAATATCCCATGAAAAATGACCTAATCCAATTTTTTTCCTCTGTGGTATTAAAGCAGACACAGCTAAGTGAGCTCTCCCATTGATTAGGCCTTCAGGATTAACAAATTGAATCAAGGTCCTAATGTGTCAGATTAACCACCAGCATAAGTAGGAAGTGCCAGTGGAATCGATCACTTATGTTTTGCTTTACAATAGATGGGGCCAATTCTGTGAGGGAAACTGTCACTCAAGGTTTACTGGAAGTCTGTTACATGAATAGTCTTCTAATAAATGGGATACAACTAATGTCTTTTGAAAGCTTCCCTGTTTAATCTAGAACATCAAGAAAAGGTTCATGTGCGATGCTAGAATATTACTAGAATCCCAAAGGTTTTCTAGCAGAAATTAGCATTATCATACAGGTGTTTTTCCTTGTCTTTCAATGTGTTTAAATGTTTATGCCACAAAATAAAGGCCTAGCTCTACTTTGCTTTTTCTTTTTAGCTTAAGCTAGCTTTGCATGACTTTACACTTGAGTCTGTGTCACTGTAGGCAACTTTAGAGAGAGAGAGAGAGAGAGAGAGAGTGAGAGAGAGTGTGTGTGTGTGTGTGTGTGTATGTGTGTTCCTCTCTTCTTCCCCAGGTGCAGAGCAGACAGTTGGCCCTCTTTCACTCATACCCCCTCCCACCCCCACCTTGGGTGTTGTGGGCAGGCTGTGTTGGGTTGGATGCCAGGTGTGATGGGAACCCCCCCAAACCCCTCGTTCCACAGAGCTCAGCAGGGCAGCAGAGAGGGGCAAAGCTCCAAAGCAGCAGGAGGTGAAGAGAAGTGTGTGTATGCGTGTGTTTTTGTATGTGTGGGGGGTAGGTGGGCATGAGTTACGGGTGGCCGGAGTCAGCAGTGTGGGACATTAGAGGAGAGGTCAGGGTCAGTGACCCCTTAAACAGCAGCCTTTAAATAAAGGCATTCATCTTCCGCCTCGCCAAACATCAGCCATGTGCTCAGGGACTGGAAAAAAATGAACAAATACTGCGGCAGTTTTCATATTAGCATCATGACTATTAGCATCCACCACTGTGCAATAGATCAATTTCACATTTACGAGAAATTCTCTGAACTCTCAGATGCCACTATGATGGGAAATTGTGTGGTCTGTGGCTGCATAAAGTGGGGATGACCTGGCTTTGCTAGGTTAACAAATGATCTAGATTCATAATTGTGTCCAGATGTTATAGAATAGTACAATACAATAATTACAAAGGTTACTACTGTACTACATTCAAACAGAGTCTTATTTGCTTGTATGTGCATTACATTGCATTTTTATCTCATATAAAAATTACCATGTCATGCAACTGCAAAATTCAATATTAAAAATACATTTACACACGTCATATCATTCAAAGGACAAAATCCTTAATCTTTGCTTGAAATTTAAATCATATATAATGCAGTGATTTTATGCCCATCTCTGAGCACTTTTTGCCAATGTCATTTTGTACAAAGATCAAGAAACGTTCTATGAGCCAATGATATCATAGCATCTCCCCACACACACACACACACACACACACACTACCTTCACCTGTCATCAAATGATCCACATAAGTATTTAATTCCATTTCTGTTTCAAACCAGACAGTGCTATGGCATTCGTCGTTGCATTTACTCTCACATTCAGTTCTCAGTTTTTTGAGCAGTTGTAAAATAATCACGATAGTTGGTTCAGCCTTCTTATTGCAGCCACTGGTTATGTGAAGAACCTTATTCAAGGGTTGTTATTGTTTGTCAGAATACACAAAATGTTGCATGTTGCAAATTGGTGTCATTATATATACTTTTTAGGAAAACTGATGTCAGCGAAATCTAAAGGCCTCATGCTTTCTTCACACCATCTGGGAGTAACTTCACAATCCGTTTAAATCCTAATGAATAAAACCATGGTGTATAGGAACGGCAACATAATGTAATCGGATTATGTTACTTAAGTATGTTAATCTTTTGGATTGGAAATCAGATTTCACACAACCAATAATATGTACCCAAACTGACCAAACATGCTCATGAAGAAATGAACCATCAGGGCAGCCACTTATGTGTTAGCTTTACAGCTATTGCCATCCAGAGGTTGGACACTAGTTTGAAGAAATGAACAGTATGTATTTTGCACAAAAAAGGCCCTTTTTTACAGTACTGTCTCATTATCTCTTCACAGAACTGTGCAATTGAGTGGTCTATACAGGTAGATGAGGCCTTTGGACCTTCACTGTCAGTCACGTCGGAGTTAGTTGTGTGGTCTATCGCGATATAAAGTTGCGTTGACTTGGCTTTGTTAGCGTTTGCAGGCTGCTGTCAGCGTGCTGCTGTTGGTGAGATCATCATTATGAAGCATGAAGAGAGTCTGACTCACTCCCAGCCACTAATTAATTGCAGGTTCAGTGCAGGAGGAGAGAAGAGGAGGAGGATGACACTGCAGCTTGATATGTGGCCTACACTTTACAGATTTAACGCGACAGTGGCAGCGATAACATAGAGGTGGGTGGAATATGAAGCCTGGTTGTGTTAACTGTATATGAGAGCATTTTTTTGTGGCATATAGAGCGACAGCAGCAGCAGCAGCGTCATGCACATTTATCACAGGTTGTCCTTCAGACGATTTAACAAAAGCTCAGACAGGAGCTGGCAGTCAGGCAGGCAGGCACACATACGTATAAACACACACGCGCGCGCACACACACACACACACAGTGAAATCACTGTAATCAAAACAGCATCCTACCTGTTTGTCTTGATGAGAGGTGACAATATAAAGATTTAATCAAGGTTATAATAGTGTACGCTCTCTGATTAAAAGGACAGACCATCAACACACTTGCCTCACCTTTTAATCACTCAGACAAACAAGCAAGGCTTCTGTTTTAGAGCTAATTGTTGTAGGGTGAAAAAAACTTCTGTATTGTTCCATGCGCTCGACTTCTTTGCTGTCTCAATTTAAAAGGCAGCATTAATTCACTGACTAACTCTAATTTGAATGAAAAACTTTTGCCCTAGTAATAAAATGTGGTTTTAAAGCATCAAATTCACAAAATATGAAAAAGAAGTGATGATCTAGAATCAGTTTTTTAACCGTTACCTTCATAAATATGCAAAAATCTGATCCAAGCTTAGTTCTCCATATGATAGTTTTGTAAATACCAGACACATTGTTGTCTGAAATGACTTAGATTTTCATTTTTATATCTTAAAGTAAGTCATAAAAATGTCAATTTGATTTATTTTGTTGGGTCAGTTCTAACTATTTAGGGGTGTGCCATTTCAACAATCAGTATCAGTATTTGTCTGACACAGATGGCCAAAATCGGATTAGATATCAGAAAAAGCCTAAACTGTCACATGAATGCTTAAGCATGTTGTTAGGAGAGATGTGTCAGGACACGTGTAACACAGTCGAGTAGCAAGGCTGTGTCTCAAATAAGGCCCTACTCCCTACACTCTGTAGGAACTAAAGTACAAGCTCCTGCACCCAAATAGATATGTTATTTCTAACAAAGAGCCATTGGCAATTCAGCCTTTGTATGCAGAATTCCATAATGGATGAAATGTAGACTATGTGGGTGTAGAACTTACATAGCACATTACAGAGGAAGCAGAGAGACATTTTGGATTCAGAGTGCACCCAGACAAATGATTAATAGCTTAGTTGTTTAAGAGAGAGAAAACGGTGCTTTGGATTGGTCTTGCATCGGCATTGTACTGAGAGAGGTTGCAGCATCAATACTATAATACATAGGTAATAAGGGGCCATTCGAGATTGGGCCTGGGTTTTATGCCATTTAAGGCAGACCTAACTAAAACAAAGACATGAGCCGGATGTAGAACATATTCCAGGTAGCTAGCTTTTCCTGCTTTTGTGAGGAGAATAGCAGCAGCTAAGATTTTCCATAGTTTCAGGTTTTCTAGCGATTTGGAAATTGGTACAATATTCAGTTGTTGATGAAAGTGCTGTTCTGTCGTACGTGAACACAACACACAGTGTAAACAGCACGAAATTCTTCCTCTGCATTTCACCCATTCACCAAGTGAATCAGCAGGCAGCTCCCAGGGAGCAGAGTGTGGGGACGGTACTCTGCTCAAGGGTACCTCAGAGGTGCTTAGCAGTCTTGGGAATCGAACCCCCGACTTCCTGATCGCAGGGCGAACAGCCCTAACCAGGTGTGCATATGTATCAAGTATTACAATGTTTTAAATTTAGCTCAGCCAGTCAGAATTTAGGACAGGATCTGTTTTATTAAAGCCAAAAAAAGAACAATCATACCAGTATTTACAGTTTTTTTCATAATTATGACCTAAGTTCCTCCCTATAGTGTAACCATAATTCACACTCTACACCGATATTCATAAAATAAAGGTGCCACAAAGGGTAGCCTGAGTGAAGTCATGATTTCTTACAGCGTGAAAGAGATTTCTCAGTGTGAAGAACCTTTTAATGCCATTCAAAACCACATAATATATCTATTTAAGAACCTTTACATTAAGTGGTTGTTCTTTATTCTTTAAACACATCTAATGGTTATTTAAAGAAGCATTCTTTAGGGAACCAAAAGTGGATCTTCTTTGGTGCAAAAAACCTTTCTTGGCACCTTTATTTTAAAGAGAGCATGAGGTGTACCCAAACCTGCCTGCATATGCAGATATTTAGAGCGTGAACAGAAACGGATAGTGGTGTTGGGTTAGAAGCTATCTCTGTCTTTTTCTCTCTGGTCGTTACCTGGAGCAGGGTCCAGGCCAGGTGAATGATGACACCATGTCAGCCGTTGCTCATTAAGGGGGCTGTCAATCAACAGCAGGCTGGGGGGGAGCAAAGCAATTGCAGGGAGGCGGCTGAGGGGTCAGTCATGAAGATGTTCATTTTCTATTCATCCATCAGCATTTTCTCTCCACCGAATCAATTTACAACACCAAAGCCTCTCTCTTCCCAGACATAAAAAAAAAAGAACACAAAAACAAAAAGAAATGGCAACAGACATTCTCCTTGGAAATGAGATAAGGGAACAAGTCTCCTGATCACAGAAGGAGAAAACAATCCCATTCTAAAATACACAGTAAAATATACATCAGGATTCTGATAACTAGGAAATGAATAATATAGCCAGTGCATGCACATTTTTTTTTTGTTGTAAAACAAAATAGGTTTTTAAGACTAAATTAAATAATTCTACAGGATAGCAATAATAATTTGTAATAAATTAATTCCATAACTGCAAGTGTAATATAAATATATAACAAACCTATTATATGCACACCACTAGAATTACTCATAACACTTGATATGACTTGATCATTTTAAAGCCTTATTCTATGGGTGTCCAAGTCTAAAATATACTACAAACTGTTGGGACGAAACCTTCCAAATGACTTGGAAAAAAAAATGTTTTACATTATCTTGGAAATGTATGGAGATATATGCTACTCCATCCAAAACTGGTTCTACGTAATATAAAAAAAAAATGCTGTAGTAGAACGCTTTGGTGCTATTCAGGGCTCTTTTTTAAAAGGAATTCTTGAAGGAACAGGTTTTCCATCATAAAGAATCATTTAACCATTTATGCATGCAAATGATTCTTTGAGTTTTCATGAATCTATATGGAAGTCTCTTCTAAAGAGCCCTTGAAGGATCATTAAAGCAGCTAAAGTGCTGTATAGACTGAATAGGTAGATGCATGTAAATGGGTTAGTTTTCATGACATTGCTGGAACAGGACTTTACAAGCTTAGTTGTATTATATGGAATGGGGGATGAACTTTACAGTGTAGACGTACTACATCAATGGTAAAAAAAAAAAAAAAAAAGACAGTTTGGTTTTCCATGATATGGACCTTTTAAATAAATGCCCATTCTATCTGTGCATTTTAATGCAACAGAGCTGTAGTCAGAACTACCTTTGTCAAGTCCAAGATAAGTCGAGTCCAAGTCAAGGCAGAGGTTCGAGTGCAAATATCAAAAACCGATGACTGACTCTGTGACCAGTCCAAGTCCAAACACCAGCCAGTCTGAGACCACAGAAAAAGCGTCTTGAGATATCGGACTCGAGTACTTCAGCTCTGCTCTATAGGCAACAGTTGATTTCTAGGACAAAACCAAGCTTGTTTTACAAACAAGATATTTTCTTTATATTTTGATTTATTCATTTATATAAACTATAATTTACAAAGTTTCTAATTCATGCGTTTGAGTGTCTAAACAGTGTTTTTAACATTATATACATGATCAGGATTGAGGTGTGACGGTTTCTTTGTGTGTACTGCAGCAAGGGAGTCAGTATTGTAGCTACTTGGAAGGTATCAAGTGCCTCTCTCTTTCTCCCTCTCTCCCTCTCTCTCCAGCTCTCTCCAAGCTGTCTCGGCTTGTTATGTATTCTCTTTGAGATGCCATGTCTGACAGTAGGAAGGCTCCTACTTGATATGTGGTGCACGCATTAATTTAGTTGTTGGGTTCCTGCAGATGTCAGCACAGTGGTTCATTAACGCTGTTTGTTTTATAAAAAAAAATTAAGAAGAAGAAGAAGAAAAAAAGCACACAAACACACAGACACGCACACAAATCAAAAAGCCAAGGTAGCAAAACTGAGCAAAATTGGCCACACAGATTCATAACATTTCAGCCACCAACGTGCAAAATTATCGAACCTTGAGGACAGCCACAAATGTTTTTTGGAAGAGCACTGAAGCTCAGACATGTAGAAGGAATGTGAGGAATAAAGAGAGGTTTGAGGATAAACAGGATGAAAGTAATGGTAATAAGGATACAGGATTTGAAGGAAATAATTTAGCAGGCAATTCATTTTTCAGTTGTTTGACCATCTTTAATTACATTACTTGGTAATTCTACCTCAGACATTCACTAAACATTATTTCAATGAAGTTTCAACAGTAATGGAACTTAAATATGGTCATGGCAGTGAAGCTCATTGAACTGAACTGAACTAACTCTGCCTACAAATCTGTGGCAGCCTAACTATGGATGGGTATCATAAGGATTTTATTGATAGCAATATCGATACAGATACTGCTTGTCAATACCCATACTTATCGATACTCTTACTGATAATATCCTTCATATTTGGTGCAGAAAAAAAATCACAGGAAAAGATGTGAAATGATTCACCGGTTATTTTATTTTTACTTTTTTGTAGCAATTACAAGCTAAATTGTTTCCTAAGTTTCCTGTATATATGATGAGAAAGAACCAATCACTATGTCTGGTCACCATGTGTGGTGTTTGTGTACAGTGCGTCAATCTAGCATCAACCATTTGAAAATGCCAGCTACGTTAGAATGCATTAACAATGCATAAATACTGATAGCATCCTAATACTGATAGCATTTCTCCAGAAGCTTATTGATATTTTGGTACTGACCAGTCAGGAACTGGTACCAATTTACCAAAAAACATGGAGAAACAGACATTAAGAAACAGACACGGATGGATGGATGGATGGATGGATGGATAGATTAATGAATAAAAGGAATGATAGATAGAAAACTACAAAATATGAAACTACAAAAACACTTACACTGGATTTTAAAATGTGAACATTTCACTGAATATTAACAACAGTCATTTAAAGGGTTTTTAACACAGCATTCTGAAGACAGAAAGCGACTGTGAGAGGCAGGGACTGAAGGAGTTGGTGAATAAGCAAGTGAGAGAGAGTGGGGGAAGAAACGGGTGAGAAAGAGATGGGGTGTGGTTTCATTCCAGAAGATGTCATGCTGTCAGGCTGGGCCAGGTTGCTACCCTCTGTATCCGTGTAAGCCAAGCTCACCACCCAGCAGATGCCCCTCCATCACTAGCCTAGCAGACAGCCATCACGGTGCCAGAACAGAGGGACGGATGGCGGGGACAGATATTCAGAGAGGGCACGGGCTCACGCAGAGATGCCAAATATAGCGATAACTCTCACCCCTCTGCCGCTCACTCTCCAAGAGAAACAGACACACTTTCCTCGCCACAGCGGTGACACCCCCGCAGGCTTTCTGGAATATTTCAATCACGTTTCCTGACTGCCATTATCCGGCAAACGTGTGACATGTGAATTGTAATTAGTAGCTAAGGGGTGAACGGCAGAGTGGGGCCTTTGCACACTTGAGGGCTTATATGAAAACTCCAACAGGCTGGAGACCCCCCGTCCCATTCAACTACCCTAACTCCTACAAAATCTCCCTCCTATTTAACAATTGCTCGGACCCCTCTTTGCTTGTGTTAACCTGCGTTCTTGGGCCAAAACTAGGCCAAAAACTTAACTAGGCTGAACAGACACTTCTGCATACACAAACATACACAGGGAAGTTTGGAGTCCTTTGTAAAAATATTTCTTTTGCATTCAGTGAGAACTCTAAATCTATAATAAGGCATTCTGGATATAACTTTTATGAGTATGTTACTGATTATATTCTCCATTTTAAAATCATGTAATCAGCTTTTTTTAAAAGTTTGCTACAAATTATTTAGATTATTTAAACATGCAGCTCCTGCAGCTTACCTTTACATCCTTATTTTTTTTAATTCAACCGACAGCCCACAAACAGGTGCATGCAACATGAATGTATTGAAAGGTCAGCCTAGAAATATGCATTATAGGTCTAGCATGCGGTTAATAATGTATCATGTTTACATGTTATAAATTTTTACAGCCTTAATTGTTTTATACTAACCTGAGCATTTATTAGACATCAAACTGCATGTTTTGTTGAATTGCACTTTTAAGTGGTAGTGTATGTCCTATATCATTGTTTGTAAACTGTCATGTTTTTTGATAATACTATTAGAATTGCTATATATGTTTGTGTGTAGGTGTGTGTGTGTGTGTTTGTATTTATTTGTATTGGATATATGTATATTTCTATGAAATTTTGTACGCACTTCATCAGGTTCATGTAGGTTTTTGCTGGTGTTCTACAAAAACATACAGACACACACACAGGGTTACTGAAGTGTGTATATGTGAGTAACTATAGGTACACACTAGCAAAGAGGGTTAGCAAAGGAAGTATGTGTGTGTGTGTGTGTGTCTGTGTGTCTGTGTGTGTGTGTGTGTGTGTGTGTGTGTGTGTGTGCACGCACACCCTGACAAGGAGAGTTAGCAGAGGGTGTGTGTGTAAGCCCTGCGTACGCCCAGGCAGGACGGCTCTTATCGATAACCCTGCGGTGAGCTCTACAGTGCAGCGTGGCGAGGCTAGACTTCAGGGACTGCAGATAATGGGATGGCGCTGGTACTTAAATCTCAGTGAACCACAGCAGAGCAAGTAATTAGCAGCGCAGCTCCACACTGGAGGTGCTAATCACAGCCAACGCCAGGCTGCTGTTGGCCATGGCTTACCCGTAGACCAGGGAGCCTGTCCGCCGCCCGCCCTTCAGCGCCACTCCACACACGAAATCAGCGTCATCCCCAACACCCTTCCAGAAAGAGAGAAAGAGAGAAGAATAGAATTCTAATTTAGCTGTGGTGTCGAAGGACAAAGATGGAGCTCTGTCCTGTCATTGAAGGTTCATTAGAGGAACAATAGTGTCCTGAAGATTTCATTAGCAGAGGTTAATAAGCAGGAGTGGGCCAATTCATTACCCAGGATGCTCTCTGTTGTGGGGAGAGAGGGCCAGGAGGTCGCAGCTTCAGATGGCGCACAGGGCCGCCTCTTCCTACCTTCTCCACGAGGGCAGATTCTCACTCTTATGTTCAAACAGCCTACATAAGCAACCAGTCCGAAATTTAAATAATTTTCCAAGTTTTCACAATTAACATTAGATCTACATCATGTATTTCCATTTTCTATGCTGTGGTGCGCTGGGGGGTAGCATGAAAGTGGCAGACAGGAAGAGACTTAACAAACTGATCAGGAAAGTTGGCTCTGTGGTGGGTGAGGAACTGGATAGCATTTCCTCCAGGATAAATAAAGTTTTCTGATTCTGATTCTGATTCTGATTCTGAAAAATACTCAAAACCATTCACTCTTCACAATTTTGTACTATGGAGCAGTGTGTGTTCATGGTAGCTGGTCTTTTAGCTTGCTTGGGCCTGAATAATAAAGACGAGGAGGTTGTTGAGGACATGAACATGTTACATGTAGTGAGGACATCGTACTCCATTTTCGAAGTGATGTGACAGACAGCAAACATCTCTCACTTTCTTTCAGCTCTCGCTAATAGCATCCACAGCGAAACACTGGTGGTGAAAAGACTCCCACTCATTCTGGCAAGAACAACGAGACCACTTTATTTCTCCCATGCTAAGCGATATATTGAAATTGCAATGCTTTTCAGTTTTTAAATAGAATGCCGACTGAATTGGTTCAGCTAAAGGCTCTGTATCCTTTGAAATAAAGCGATGTGCGTGTCCATTCACCCTTCAGTCTGCACAGTCCATTCATAGAAAATGTTCAAAGTTCATTTTAAAATTATTGCTTTTGTGATGTCACACATACCAACAAATTTACACTCATCTGTCCATTCACACTGAAGTTATAAGGAGTGCTTCAGCCTGTACTGCTTTTTGTAAGGAAGCTAGGTAGAGCAAAGCTCCAGCACAGTAACAATTCTATTTTTTTTAGTCTGTTTAATTCAAAAAGATTAAAAAGAGTATGGAAGATATGTAAAATGTTATGTAAAAAAAGTGTTTTAAGACTGACACACACATGTCCTCAGGAAAAGAAGAAATCAAATAGTGAATTGTGTACACTTTAATGACATTAGGTGTTTACATATTAACCGTTTATTCCCTTTGACTTTTTCATTAAGCTCTAGTTTCAAATGTGAGATTTTTAATCATGTAAACCCAAGCATGTACCACTAAAACTACGATTCCCACAGTGCATCTCTCGACTGGCTGGAGCTAGCAAAGAAAATAGCATCAGGCACCAAAACATCGAAGTCTGCTAAATGCCGTAAATGTAAATGTAAGTTAGAGGAGGAGAAGAGGTATGAAGCGGTTGACTTACTACAGCTTCGTGTCACACAAACGCTACATCTAATAAAATGTCAATGTATGTTAATATAGGTAGTGCATCTGCCAAAAAGGAAACGTTTAATTTTCCAGTTTAGCTTGGCTCGTGAAACCTTGTGAGGGAAATAAAACCATTGTATTCAAAAGCCTTAAATTTTTCAAAAATATTAAAGTCAGTCGATATGTTTTATAGTGTTTAAAACACAGTTCTCGTTCTATATTTGAGAAAACATTTGACATTTTTTTTTAATTATAGCGAATTGTAGTGAATAACGTTTTTTGTCATAGATAATAAGTGACTAAAACAGCATTAGGATGAGGCCTGTACAGTAAAACGAGTGTCCAAGCGGTAATTACTGTCATACAGATGTGAAATAATTCAGGCTGTAGTTTGCAGATGTGTACTGCATATAAAGTCAATAACAATGATAACAGTAATAGAACTATTTATATTAGATTTCGTAATAAGCATACGGTATTAATGTGCTTTTATTGATGTCTTGATTGGTGGACAACAAAGTGAGGATGGATTGTAGTAAACATGAGTGTCTTCTTTTCACCCAAACCAGTGAATCATGACTAACATAACAGCTACAAAAACTCTCTCCTGTTGTTAAGGAACAGTTAAAGTGATTTCAGTAAGTAAATATTTGTGTGTGGCATCTCCTCTGGAAAAGAAGGCAGTACTCCAATGAAAGGAATGCATTTGTTTTCTTTTTTAAAGGAGTGCACATATATTTATATAAATGGGAAATGGCACAGTTGAAACGACTCTTTGTAATATCTGAGTTACATTATCTCTGTCCTCTCTTGAAAGTAAGTGTGTTTGTGTGTGTATGTGGTGTGTACTGAATAATATGTCATTACCATCTCTCTCTCTCTCTCTCTCTCTCTCTCTCTCTCTCTCTCTCTCTCTCGCACGCTCGCTATGTTCAGGACTTGGGAAAGTGATTGTGTGCATGTTATGTCATTTCCACACTCGCTGAGGATGGCTTCTGTAATTTAGTTGTTTTAAAACAACAGAGAGACAGGGCATTAGTATTCTCCTGATCTGTGTGGAAAGGTTGCTGCTTTACTAGCCGAATATCAATGATGTGGACGCACAGACCCACCAGCACATACACACACACACACACACACACTCACATACACTCTAAGGGACCTGAGATAGCGCTTTGATGGTGACAGCCAGGCTAGAGTAATAATCGTGATGGTGCTGGATGTAAAAAACAGGCCATAAAAGCCTACAAATTCACAATACTGACCACAACGCTATTCTCCTTCTCTCAAAGACAAACAACAACAACAACCAATACGCCACACTCAGGAATGGTTTATTATCATTATAATACAAACGCTTTTAACTTCAAAACAAAAAGACTATTAGAATCATCACCTTTCTCAAAGCATACTTATCTGTCTTGTGGCACAAAAAGAAAAGTGTTCTGGAGTCTCCAAGTGATTTCAGCTTAGGGTCAGTAATACAAAGCTTGTTACCATGATAAATTATGTCATGAAAGCCTTTTCTGCTTACAGTCATATGCAAAAGTGTACACACCCCTGCTCAAAGTGCATGTTTTGTTTGTTTTCAAAGTAAAAATTACCACACATGCTTTGTAAGAGAACAAATTTAATTGCAGCATTTCTCAGCTGTTTTTACCTCACAGTTTCTATATACACAGTTTACATACTGGAAAAAATGAAACATAGCTTCACTTTTATAATTAGAGCCATTTGTTTGGCACAGATTTTTATGTGAGATTTAGCAAATAAACAATAATTATTATTACAGTGCTTATTTTCATTTGGAAAATCAACAAAACATATTCAATCAAGGGGTCCAAACTAGGAGTGTGTATCATGTGTAACATCAGTACTTCAGTATTATGGAATGACTGCGTGTATCATAAACAAGACCAGATATAGAGGGAAAACAACAGCTGTGGTATACTAACTGCCTAAAATGTAGATGACTGGATGCGAGCCAGTAATCGTGTTTCATCATTTTGAGTTATTCTTATTTTATTTATCCTATTTAATTATTTTTATCATTTGTTAAATTGTTCATTTTTCCAACAAAAAAAATTAGAAAATCAGGACACAAATTATTGTAAGACAGACCATGTACAGTGAAAATGTCCTCAAATATTAATAGCGTTCTCCCACCCTTTATTCAGAACTGATTTAACCCCTTAAACTTACTTTTTGGTTATTTTTTATTCGGTTAGATCTTTTATGCAGTAAATGCTAACATTTATTGTTAACTTCTGTGAATGAGTTTGTTGTCTCAAGAGTGAGGATTTAAATTGTGGGCCCACATATAAGACCTTAGGATTTAAGGGGTTAACTGCTTCTTCACAGTCCTGACATTTCTGAGAGGCCAATAATCAAACACGCTTGCCTCTTCCCTCCACCTAGCCAAACACTGGCATGCCAACTTTTCCTATTGAAGTTGGAGTGACAGCACAACAAAACATAGAGCCGGCTCTGCCGCTTCCCCTTTCTGCCGGCGTCAGCTCGCTAGTTTGTTGCATATCGACATCAGAAGTTGGAAGGAAACGGTAACGTTTTGTCTGTCTTCGCTGGGCCGAGTTTGATTTGCCATGTTTTTCCTTTCAAGCTATTTGTTTGACTCAATTTCCCTCCAGTCTTCCGTTTTTCACAATGCATTTCATGCACAAAGTGCGAGCTGAGAATTGTAGCAGTACAGAAGGAGAAGGGGGTGGGTTGAAAGGGGAGTTTGAGGAGGGTGGGTTGCAGCAGAATGAATGAATGAATAAAAAGGGGGCTAGTTTGAGAGGTCTTGTGTGCAGTAATAGTGTATTCTTGTACCTGTTCTCTGACGGATATTATAACGTCCTTTTTTTGCGTGCAGGGTTTTCTTTCAGCTGTTTTTCTTCTGACCATGAGACAAAAATCAGAAGGACAGCAAGTGTTAGCACTTCTTTTCAGAAACTGTCGACCCTTAAAACCCAGAGATGGGGTTTGGGGGGGTAAAAGAGAGAGGGAGAAGGAGGGGATAAAGGACAAGGGTGGAAAAGAGAAAGAGAGTAGGAGGCTTTGTGTCAGGTGGCGCTGAAGTGGGCAGCTGCACTGTACACAGCCTGCGTTAATACCCCCCCACCACCACCTTCTCCCAACACACACACACACACACACGCACGCAAACAACCTAATTCATCCACTCCCTTGGACTATTACTGTAATCATGGTGCATTTTTGGCTACAAAATTAGCAAATTTTGAGCTTGCTGTTTTTGTGGTGTCACAAAAACCAACGTATTCATAATTAACATCAGTTTACTTTTGCCCATTCACAATGAAATTCCAAGTTGTTTTAAGGAGGCTGGACTGTGTTTTGAAATTGGGCACAATACAGGGGAGCCAATCAGAAATGAGGTCATTTACACGTAACAATGTCAGAAGAACAGTAATACTCTGATCGTTTGTAAATAAATAAAACAACACTGATGTTTGACTGAAAAAATAACATGTAAGAAAAAAATACCATATGGTTCTATTAAATGTATTTTTACTATAATTAGAGTTGCACTGAAATTACTGCTAATATCTAGTATTTTCACATATACATGTTTGATAATGTTGCTCATACATGCATTCACACATATTCTCAAAATGTTGAAATTGAGACTAAATCTACTTGTATTGGCATTACAGAGAAATATAGCATCTATAGATAGAGTTATAATTGCATTTTGGACAGCAGCCTAAACACTCTAGTTTTCTAGTTTATTTATTTATCTACACTACAAACCCCACTGCTGCAATTTGTTGTTTGTCTTAGTGAGAAGGAGAAGTTGTGTGGTCAGTTTTGTGAATTTGCCACCCATTTATGGCCTGTTTTTACATCCAGTGCCGTCACTAATGTTGCTTCAGCCTGGTTGTCCTGGTTGTTCGGCCCTGTCTCAGGTCCCCTATAATTTGCGTTTTGTGACCATTTGAATAGACAACCTTGGAATAAAATCAGACTAAACACATGACAAATGTTTTTTTTTTAAATAAATTTAATAGCAGAAGTTGTATTGATTAAAGTTATTGATTAAAACTTTAGCACAGTACAAATGGAGACGTCTCAGATTGAAATTGAGATTGAGACTTGTATTGCAGACCTGAAATATTGTAGACACACAAATGCACACACATACATATACACATACACACACACACACACACACACACACACACACACCTGTCACAGGGTATGCCCAGAAGCAAACATGTAACAATCGAAGAGGAAACCTAGACTGATCTGTCTAGAAATTACTGTTCATTAACCACTTTGATTGCAGTGCCCTGTAGAACACAAGTGAAAAGAGGATGATGACGATGTGTCTCTTTTCTTTGACTGTGTTGGCCTGTGTCAGTGTATCAGAGTGTGTAGGAGAGAGAGGATGTGCTACTGACCTGCCTCCACTCCCCACATGCACGAGCACGCCACAAACCTAGAGCGCCATCTAGTGACCACCACTGTGGCTGGCCTGACCCCTGCACCTCTGCAATCAGTACAGTAAGTGGATCTGCTCTGTCAGAAGGAACATGAAAGTGAGTGTAGAAAAAAAGAAAATTATGGTTGAATTACATTTCACATATTATGCATGGACACACTTTACAGTGTTTAATAAGACGATGTATGTATACAGTTTACAATGGTTAATAAGTAGTTAATAAGTAATGCACTAAATTTGCTTCATTCAAACATGAACATTTTTAAATCAACTCGGTTTTGTCCTTTAGTTGCTTTTGCCAACAATTGTGTAGGATATCGTCACTGTCCTATGAACCTTGTAACTCATTTTTTGTTTTTTTTTATTTATTTAGTTTATTTTACATTTGAAAACACCGGATATCCTTCGCATTGAGAGAAAAGGTCATGATTACTGATATTTAGGGCCAATACAATTGTTATAAAGTTTTGTTGAAATTTTTCTTCTCCTGAAAAGTAACCAGTTTGGCAATAGTAATGATATTTCTAATTGACTGATTGATAGAAACATTTATATGAAGTTAGGGTTGTGGTTTGTTTGTTTTTTTCAATTGATATTTGGCACATTCACGCAAGAAATTTAAAGCGCTTTATACATATGTGTAAAAATATTAAATTGCCGTGTCCTGTAGTTCGGATTGTTGTCATTTTGAGTTTCTTACCACATGCATAGAATAGTGCATATGTACCGAAACGTAATCTTGTCCATTTTTTTGTTTTTTACTTTTTCACTTTTTTTTACATCTGTTGGCAATTAATAGGCCAGCGGAAATAATCCAAAACTACATATAAACATATTAAATACGTTTCATATTAACTAATTAACTTTCATTATAAGTTAACATTTTGTTCCCTTCTCATGAAAAGTTACATTTTGGAGATGGAAGGTTTTGTTCCGACAGTGACCGTGTATTCATGTCTGTGTGTATGTTATATGTGTGTTTGCATTTGACTGTGTTTGGGGGCCATGCAAGCCTGAATGTGTGTGACCCCTTCCTTATGGCAGCTGAGGGCTTACAGCAGAGTTTGTGTTTATGTATTAATGTGTGTGTGTGTGTGTGTCTCACCTCTCAGTAATGAAATCATGCGGGTCAGTGGGAGCAGGGAAGCATGGCATTCGGGCAGGTCAACCAACGGCTTGGAACTAAGCTGCTTTGACCTGGCCTGGTACTGCCTGCCAAACACATCCACACACACACACACACACACACACACACACACACAGGTTCCATCTCGCTACCTTAAACAGTTGCCACAATGTACAAAGACACATGTTAGAGTCATACAGAGCATATTCTGTTTCTTCTTTTTCTTATTTGTTTTCAAATCATATTATTTGTATTTTAGTCATTTTTTTTCCATACTGACTGTTAGACTGCCAAAACAATGTAATTTCCCAGAAAATTTTGTTCCCGAGAATTTTGCATTGCTAATATGATTACTTTGCAACAAATGGATTTAATAGTAAAATTGCCTCACCAAACTTGCCCTAAAACTACTCTAAGCACTTGAACATGCAAAACATACCTATAAATATTTCATGAATGTTTTACTAATGTGAACAACAAAAAAGCAATAAGATACTTTATCGATATTTTAACATATGATAATACAGTTAATAGTGCTTAACAGAAACTTGAAGGAACTGCTAACAACAAATGTAACAATAATAATGATGATAATAAAATAATGCTGATGATGATGTTGATAATAATAATAGTAACAATAATAATAACAATAATAATAATATATTTGGTATTAATAATACTTTGTTTTCTTTACCATACACTAGTTTATTATTATTATTATTATTATTATTATTATTATTATTATTATTATTGTTGTTATTGTTATTATGTTAATGGACTGTTTACTTATTTTGCATATTTAATAGTACAGATCTAATTAATAGGAAAAGTGGCACCTC
>JBBJLS010000109.1:4023269-4034408 GCA_037577275.1 Bryconaethiops microstoma | reverse complement strand
TATATATATATAAAATTTCATTGTCACAGCTGTAGAAACAAAACAACGCTGCCTTGTTATTGGATCTTTATCTGTTTGGCAAAGGGTTTAGAGGCTTAGTGCCCAGTAAGAGATGGATAAGGAGTACAGGCAGAAAAATAAATGATATTGTTACTGTGGTATTAGCCTTAAGCCTGGGTATCATATTTGAATTGTTGGTGAATCGTAATCAGGTATTTTAGCTAAGCGGAGTTCAGCTGAAGCGGCTGATGTCTGATTGAGGTGGATGGGCTGAGTGAGGCTTTTGGGGGGAAGGGGGAGCAGTTGCAGCCCCTCCACTTCCTTTAAAATCTCTAAAGCCACACATTGCAATGGGCGTCCACGCTGCCGAAATCCTGAGCAAACACAGGATGCATGCCCAACCGCTGTGGAAAAAAGCCTAACAGAGGTGTCAGATAGGGAGACACATTTATTTTGGACGCTGTGAAAAAGAAAACTATGGTATCTATGGAAATTGTGTGGGATACTGTTATTTGTTTTCTATTTTCAATATTTTTTTAGGCCTCTGATGCTATAGTTGTGAAGGTTATGGAGTATATCATGTATACCAAACTGCAAAGGCTGACAAAGTAACAACCATGCATCTAAGAGCTGTAGACACATAGAAAAAAACGCAATGAGAGACAGAGTGTCATGCATGTATTTGTTAATTTGAATTCTATAACCTCTGTTTTGCTTGTTTTGTCATCTGTTTGCTTTCATTAAAAAAAAAAAGTAAATTATTTTTGGGTTTTTTTATCGTTGTAATTATTTATATTATTATTATTGTTATTATTCATATTGTTATTATTGTAGGTCTTATTATTATTATTATTATTATTATTATAAGCAAACAATATCACCTCGTTCATCAGGTCTTGTAGGCTAAGATTGTATATACTTAGTTAACATCAGTGAGCTACAAAACACACATGTTTCTCCCCCTCCGCCAACCCCTTCCATGGCCTCGCTCCTTCTTCTTCTCACAACCTATCACAATCCATTACCACAAATTAGGGCTCAATAAAATTGCTATTCAGAGATAATTAGTGGCTGGTTTTGTGTTGTGGGGCACTGGAGGGTGGGGTAGGGGGCTCAGAGTGGGGGTGTTGTGGTTGGGGTCGTGGTGCTTTTGCAGTTGTGGGAAGCAAAGGGCGAGTCGGGCAGCTTTACCCCGTCTTCGCTATCCCATGATCCCCCGCAGAGCTCGCGCCCACCAGCCCTCACCTGCCCAGACACTGAGCAGCTCCAAATTAAACAAATTATTTCAACCTTTCTCCCTTCTGCTCTCCCTCCCTACCCTCCCTCTTCCAAAAGGGCCACAAAAAAGCCCAGAGCCCACAGTGAAAGGCAACACAATGAGCCCAGGAACAGAGATGATTAACAGGGCGAGGGGGTACGCACACACAAAAAATGTGCACTTAATTGGCAAAAATCTCGCCTTTCATTAATTAACACTTTCTGGCTAATGCAAGACTCCTATCCACACACCGGCAAAGGAGTGAAATATTTTTCTGGGTGACAGGATATGTGCCGGAGTACAGCCATGTCTAATTTAGGACAAATGTCAATTTGTTCCGTATTTGAGTTACTGACCAGCTGAATCGAGTGTTGCTTGTGTTAATTACCATAAAAATTATCATCAGTCATTTCAACAACTCTGCAAATCTGTATAACAATAAACATGTAATGACAGACTGTATTATAATAAATTAAACAACCCCTAAATTGCACACAGATTTCTAGACTATTAATAAATTATGAGGCTCCATTATTATTATTATTATTATTATTATTATTATTATTATTATTATTATTAAGTACAGTTATATTTTTTCATTAAATTAATATATAATTGAAATGAATGGGTTTAATAGAAAATGAAAATGAGAAATAAAACTTTAAAAAGAGCAACAAAAAGCTTCCAAACGTCACAAGCTCTCTTAAAAAGAGCAAAAACCTGAAGCTGGGTTGGAAGAAGAAAAAGGAGGTTACACTTAATTAACAGTGTCTGTGTCAGTTCCCCTCTGAGAGAAACATGCCTATGAGAGAGTGTCAGGTATAACGGATATGTTACCTGTAATGTCAGAGCTAGACAGTGTTAAAGCATCATTTAAAGGAACAGAAACAGGAAGTAATCTGATAGAGAAAGTCTATATGCTCTCTCTCTTTCTCTTTGTCTCTTTCTCTTTCTCCCCCCTCCTGTTTTTTTTTTTTTTTTTTTGTGGCTTTACCCTGACATGCCCTAAGTCCGGGGGGGCTCTGTGCTCGGCGGTCACTCTGCATCAGCGGGCTGGAGGAATGTTTGCCCTCGATGTGGACAGTGCAGTGAGAGAGGAGATGTAGGTGGTCAGTCAAGAGGGCACAGTGCCACCCACAATCCACAATCTAGCCCTTTTCCTGCCCAAGGGCCACAGGCTCAAAGGCCTGTGGGTAATGTGAGGACCTCACGCTAGAGTAGCCAGCACATAGAAAGAGGGGGAAGTGAGAGATAGAAAGAGAGAGAGAGCAAGCTAGAGAGAAGTTGGGGGGATTCTGGAGGGCAGCTGCTGCAAAGCAACAAACAAGTCACATTTAGAGGCCATGAAAAGAAACCCCACACTGCTATGGAAAGGTAACTCCCAGCTACAAGCATCAGTCAAGGACAAATGTATGCAGCTACGACACATGCTAAGTTGCTAACAGTGTTGCCTTTCATTTTGCCTCCCCGACTGAGGTCTCTCACTGCAAACAGAACAGCATGAGCGCGGCGATCAGTAATTACACACTTACGAGCTTTCACACACAGGAAATCTCTAGAGAGCCGCAAGCCGCCCCAGGAAAGCACTTCTCCTTCAGCGAGTCAATGGAGGCGCAGGCCGCTTATGGACATTATTCATACATTAAATGCCAGTCACACAATCACCACGTATGCAAGGCCGAGCACTATAGTTCCCTCGCTGTCTGACTCCATAGGGTCATTCACGCTCCCACCCCATCCCCCCATCACCTATCATTCCAGCGCTCCCTCCATCTCCTATTTAAAAACACATAAAGCACTTTGTCTGCCTTTCGCCTCAGCAAGGGTCAATCAATTTCTGAAACTTATTTTGGCACTGCACGTTAATTATCCTGCCAAATTAAAGCGCGTTCGATTTTAGCTAATTATGAGAGCACTTTAAAGTTCGGAATATGCAAATTGCCATTCAACTCTCTCAGTGATGTACTAATTTACCACTTTTTAAAAATGTATATTAATATGGATAAAATCTCTTTAAATGTCTCTGTGGGTTGAGACCCACATCAGAAAAAAATACTTTTAGAATATTAAGATTCATATTTACAGGCAAGTCAAATCAACACTGGGTGTAATTTAGCAGGATGTAAAACACAATCTTTGGGCCAGTCAAGAGTTTCAGAAATACCCAGAAACATGATCAAGAATTAATATGACAGTAGACGTGCACTACTAAATATTTTCTGCGGAAAATAGCAGGTCATCTCGAAGAGGTACAAACTTCAAATTTGTATTTTATTTTACCAAGAAATCTAAAGCAACTTTCCTGATATCCCATTTAGTAGATGCATGTCAAAGTAAGCCAAGCCAGACAAGAATGCAGGTTGTTACTGAGTCTCATGTTTAATAATTTGTTTTTTTCATAGCACATATTTTTGAGAGATGTGTTGGCACATGGTGGTGGGTTCAATGTCCAGCTAGGGTGGCCAGTGTAGATTTAGTTCTTTCAGTGAGTTTCTGTCTCTGTGTGAGTTTTCTCCAGAAGCTATGGTTTCCTCCCACAGTCCAAAGATAAGCATGTCAGGTGAACTGAAGATTTCTCCTCTGAAATGTGCTGTACTGGTGATCTGTCCAAGGTGATTCTCTGCCTTTGTCTAATGAGCATCGAGATAGTCACCCTGCAGCCCTGGTTAATATTAGCAGTTCAACAAAAGAAAGAATGAATGAATGCATAAATGTATGAAATAATGAAATATTTTCTCATTTGGTATGCATTCGTTATGAAAATTCTGCCCACTAATTAAGTTCATCCAAGAATCATAAAGAGAAAAAAAAGGCAAGACTCACCAAAACAAAACAAAGAAATAACAGGTTGGGCAGGTGCGGGTCTTGAAAAACCTTGACCCATGCTTCAATATTGCCTACAAAATCAAGCATCCTTCTCTGTTGACAAGGATGTTTGATTTTGTAGCACATACTATAAGTTTATTTAAAATAAAGTATTTTTATATATTCTTAGCCTTTTCTGGTGCATTAGTTTTAGTTTTTGGGCCAGTGTGAACTGAATTTTGGCTAAGACCAAAGAATTTTCATTTTGATGCATCAGCGATTTCAATACATTATATTACATTAATTTCACAGATGCTTTTATCCAAAGCTACTTGAAGAAATTTGAATTGGAAGAAACACTCAAGTTTCAGGACAGTATGAGAACCAGAGGAAAGTTGTTCTCCCACTGTAGTGCTTAAAAACACTATTTGTTTAAAATTGTGGATATTATAATAGCAAAAATAGCAAAAATCTTTAGCTGAAAACCACATTGGAAAAAACATTCCCCAAGTTGTCAACATCCTACCCTAGCACCGTTTTGCTCTTGTTGTCTTCTTCTGACTAAATAAGCGAAATGTAAAACTAGGCCGAAGTGTAACTGCACCCCAAAGCTCCATTGTGGAACAGGAGAAGTGAGGCTTCATTGCCGTTTTTTTGGAGTGCCATCGTCTTTGTTTACGGACCTGCGGGTCAGAGCGCCCTCTCTGCCCCTCAGCCTCCGTGACTTGAACCTCCACATTCTACATGCAGAAAGAGAAAGAACCCTCTGAAAGCTACTGCTTCATTCATGCAAAGTGTGCTGATGCATCAGAGGTTCAATGTACTCCCCATTCTTTGAAGCTGATGAATGAGGTTAATTTTAATGCATAAGAAGATGCAGTGCAGTCTATTGTCTTTATCTTAATTTGAGATGATACACTGGGACAGCCCACGTTAGCGACATTATCAGTATTAAGCAAAGTGAAAATTATGGTCCCTGCGCTGAAGTCCCCTGAGACCAGCGTTTACTTTGGGAAGTGTGCATAACAAATATGCTGTTATAAAGTGTGTATTTTATTTATTTCATTACAGACCAAAAACAAAAAGATGCACTGAATTTGTGTGAGATAAATAAACCCATTCATAAAAGCTACAATCCAAGCCCTTATTTTGCTAGAACAACAACAGAACTTTATAGTTTAAAGTTAAGCACTGTGATGTCCCATATGTGACCTAATGCTGTGACATTACCCATTGATAAATGTTAAACTCACTTCAACATATCAAGTCACTTCAACATATATTTCATAGTTTGGGAGCACACTAATTGTGACTACGACAGCAATCCTCTATTGCTCCGTTGTACCTTGTGCACTCTGGCCTCTCCGAAGGTCCTTTCTGGCACACATGTAGGCCCACTATTGTACGCCAAAGTCAAGAACAACCTCTCCAAGCCTTGCAGATGAGAATGAGTGACATCTGACAGTTGTTGCATGTTGCAATGGCTTCTGCAGTCACACCTGTCAAAAATCAATCTGCTGCCATCACCCGCCAAACACCTCCAACAGTCGTATCAGCGGCAAAAGTGCCAAACATGCCCAGAGAGGTGCGACACAGGGCCTTTCACAGCCTCTCGGCAGACGCAGCGCAAAAAAGGCCTTGCTGCATTTCCATACGGAAAGGTCACAAATAGCCTCCAGGCTCTGCTCTAATTAGTGAGTGCTTAAAAAAGACAGAGAGAGGGAGAGACAGAGAGAGACAGATAGAGACATAGATACGCTTAACAAGAAAAGTGGGAGTTATATAAGTGATTTCATCTGAGGCTGACAAAGTGGATAAAGTGCTGGCGTCTCCTGGAGGATGCTTCATCTCCTCCTGAAGAGGAGGTGAGATTGGAGAACAGGATGACAGTATCTGGGTGTGCAAGTGATGTTAACACAAGGCCCAGTCAGACTGTGAAATGTCCTCAGATTTTACAGTTACTTTTTTCCTGGGATTTCACAGCGCCTGTTTGGCTTCTACAGCGTTCCGCTGTCCCACGGCAAGCCCAGGCTCCCTCGCTGGAGACGTTCACCATATGATGCTGTTCAGATGACCGAACTCCCATGATCTCACTTAGCGGAACAAGCGAATCAACCTTTATAATTCAATGTGACAAGCTGACACTGAAAATGAGTGTAAAATTTTATACTTATATGAATTTTTGTGTCAGATCGCCGTCTGTGCACTTGTTTTCCTCTCGCTCCATAGCCGAAGGCTCCTTTGTGCCCGGTGCAAGCGCACTTTTGTTTGCAGGGCCTTCAGACAGATCGCCCTTCGCCCTAGTGAATTTGCTGATTAATTTTGGACGCTTCCCTTAATTAGCACCCCAAAGGAAGGGGAGACTTTGGCGCCCACATTACGGGGAAAAAACAAGCGAGGCTGAGGAAGGATAACCCTGAGGAGACAGACGTGCTGATGTCCGAAATGACATTACAGGAGCAATATGACTCCCTCGCTTGCTCTCTCTCAGGACGCTCGGACACGGACGCGGGCGATGCCTGAGGAGCTCACAGGCCTTTTAATCAGTGGCTGGAAACAAGCTTCCTATTAGTCTAATTTCATTCTCATTGCTGTTGACAAAGACCAGGCCTCAGAATCGCGCCACCCCAGTGCCTGGAACGCAGCATGTCCGTGCCAGGGCTGGTGCTGCCGGGCAGTAATTGGTGGCACTTTAACTTCCAGGGAAATTGGCAGATGACGGACGGGGGCAAACTAAAAATGTGATTCGTTTTCGGAATCAGAGGGAATTTTGCTAATTGGGTTTGTCGAAGCTACCATTTCTGCCTATGACAGCCAACTCAAGTGCGCAACTCAGCTTCCGGCGAGGAGGAGCACCGGCTCATGCCAACTTTGAAGACACTGATGGGGAAATTCAGAGGAATTAGAGAGAAAAAGACAGACAAACCAAGACAAAAAGCGCCGCTGACCGTATGACATACCCAGGAGAGCTTTCACTGCGCTGCATCACAACCTTGCTGACTTTGCCTGAGAGTTACATAGCCCACAGTGCACTAGTCAGACTCCAGTCACATGTGTTTAGGCATCAAAGCAACATTTGTTAGCGTAGCAAGGACCTTAGTTACGTCCTACAATGAACAATTTTTTTGTTCTTGTTATTGAAGTTTTTCAGCATGGTTTGAATCATTAACCAGATTTCAATCTGAGAATTTTTTTTTACAAATGTCTGTAACTTTTTTCCCATTTGAGGCGACTTTTTTCCCATTTGTGGCGACATTTTGGCCAGTGAAACAGTGCCATTATTTTTTTATTTAGTGCCATGACTCAGGAAATATTCATACGGTTTATTGGAAACTTCATTGCTCAGCATGTTATCATAAAACAGAACATCATAAAATATAATGTGCACACAAACACGTGCAGACTGTGTTTAAAACACCTGAGGTGTTCTGATAATGAGGTGATAAAACTATTTACTTTTGTAATTACTTTTGTAATCTGCACCTGTGCTAGGCAGACACTATAATGTCATGTAAATATGGTACACTCAAAAGGAATGACTACATACTACTAATGATATGTGGTGAGCCATTTTACAGTGCGTAGTACATTAAAGATAATGACTGGACTGCAGTGGCTAGCGAGTCAGATCTTAAGCGCAAGCTAAGAGAGGACAGCACAGAGGCAGCTGTATAAATGACAGTTTACATAACTCTGGCCTATTACCAGCCTCTACTGGGGGCCATTAAAAGCTCAAGATAATTATCCACACATGTGATCCTCCTGCTTCCTGTAAAACAGACATGCCTGTTTGAGCCGGCCGACACAAAACAATCATCTCCTTTGTGCTCAGGAGGGAGAGAATGAGAGAAATCCAGTTACAAAAGGACATGAAGTGCCGGTGTAATTGGGATATTTGGGGGCGTCCTGTTTCAGGGCAGCCATTGGTGCAGCTGAAAACGAAGCGCATAAGAGTAGCAGAGCCGGCTCGCCTGGGTGACTTGGGCCCCCCTAGAGTGTCCCGTGGCCCCTGTCATCACGGTGACATGGCGTGGGCCGGCTGGGTACGGTGCTGGTAGCGATAGTGGCCTGATCGAGAGGTATAAGTAACAAATGAGATCAATTAAAGAGTCGAAGAGGGGCACCTGGCTGGAGCTCCGGTTGCACTAAATCGATCCCACCATCTTTGTTTCCTCCTAGAGATCCCATTTGCAACCTCATCACTTTCCAAAGCCAACAATGACCAGGATTGTTCCTTAATGCAGGGGAAAGGCACTGAGAGATGGCCTCTTCTCCCGGACCTCTGAGTATCACTGGCACTTGGGGCCCCCAGGGCCGGGGACGCAAGGGCAGGTTCAGATACACTCGCTCCATAGTTGTCTTGCCCCCTTCGTGGCCCCCAGCTCAGCATTTCAGGATCTTGACGAGCTTAATTTGTAATGAATTTGTAACTCCAACTCTCTTTAATTGAGGCAAAGTGGGCCAAACAAGGGGCTGATTGAGGTGAGTAATAGCACCTTTGGGGATATTTAAAAGGGAAACGGACAGACAGAGACAGTGTGAGAAAGAGAGAGAGAAAAAGAGGGGGAGAGACCAGGTCACACGCTGACCTATCCATCTGCATCCTGCTCACTGACCTAAGACTCAACACTGATAGAACACAGAGATATACACAGAGATATCTCAAATACGCGTCTACAGTAAATTTGAAATGCAGCCATTATACCTGATGGCAACCCTAACCACAGTATGCTTTTTACATGTTGTTTTAAACAACACATATAACCACTGGACTTGGAGAAATGCATGATAATAGGGACATAGAGGCATAGACTCCACAGAGAAATACAACAAAAACATAGTCAATTAAGATGCTAGATGCCGAAATTTATAAAAGCAGTTTCCACTGACACAAACTTCGCAAAGCAAAATGGAAACTCCAACTGTCATTCTGAGTGTCCCTTCTGTCAAAAATAAACAGGCCTGCTCCAACGAGACATTACGTATTATGTTAGTGTGCTGTAATAGTCCACAATTACACCATCCGTTCAGAAGATAAAGAAACAAGATGCGGAAGCTAAGGCCTGGCCAAAATCATCACAGCTGAATGCACAATTACGAGAAGTGATGGTAAGAGTGACAGGCGAGTGCGTCTGTTTGAACAGCTTGGTGATTGTGATGGTGATTCTCCCCTTGATTTGTGCAGCTCACTTTGACGCTTCTGTTTACTATAACCTTGTAATCAGTCCACCTGACAGTCTACCATTACCCGTGGTAACAAGGCCTGGCATAATTTTGGGGGTCCTAGCGTAGCAGAGCAGTCTCAGGCCACCATGGATGAGTCCGATGGGTTATTGATGGAGCGCCATCCTGTTATCTTTGGGCTTAATTTGTTTTCAAGAACTATGATTTACATTTCAGTTGGATTAAACCTTTTAATGCGTTGGAGCCATGAAGTGGGCCAAGCTGAATACGCCCCCCCCCTCCCCCCCACCTCCCCCTGTCTTCATCACGGATTTCAAACGCCGCATTTCCAGTCCTCGAGTGGAGAGGATTACAATGACAATTAAAAATCAAAAGCCCTAGCGCCCAACTAACGACTGGACATCACCCTTTGCGTTTTTACTGAACTGGCTGCTGAGAAAAAGGGTATGTGTGTGTGTGTGTTTGTGTGTGTGTATGTGTGTATCTGTGTGTTAAGTTGGGGGGGGGGGATTGGGGGGGGGGGCTTGCAGCCAGATGCACCACAGCTTCGGCTCATCATTAAGCATTACCACTGCTGCTCATCAGAATATTACGCAAGAAGTGTTATTTTAGATGAAAGTGGAGACGGTGAATGACATGCAAATGGAAGTCATTTGGCAGCAGGTAAAAAGAACACAGAGGCAGGCCTCTTAAAACAGAGCTGTGGCTTGTTACTAAAGACAATTCTCTGCCCTGATGCTCTTGTATGTTCAGATCAAGCTAAAACAGATATTCTTGATGATGAATATTAAATAAATGAATAAATACTAGGGAAAATAATGTTATAACCAGTAACCGATTGTTAAACATTACTCATTTTCGCATCTTTCTCTCTTTATTATACTGTCATAATTTTATTTTCATAGTGACCGTATGGAAGTGGTGAATACTGGCAATGTATGTTGTGTGAATATGTCTATGTGTGTGAATAATAATATGATATAATAGTATGTAATGTGTGTATAATAAAAACCAGGGGCTTTGCTGAGATCCCTGTATTTATTTCACTGTGTCTTCAGACACCTGCTATTATTTACTATTTACTATTTTATTATTACTCCTCTCACTTTTTACTTCTATTATAAAGCATCAGTTTCAAAATGCACATTGAACCCGGTGGTGTCAAAATGTAGTTTTTTGGGACACATTATTGATTCTACTGATTCTGCTGTTTTTTTCTCAACACTTCTGATTCTGAGTCCTATTGGAAAAATGAGTACCAAAGAAGACATTCTTTCACTATTTCTCAAAATTCTACCTATGAAGATCTAAAAGCTAATGCCACGCTGAAATGGCAAAAAAAAATGTTGGTTTGTTCACTGCATGCGCTGCTTAAGATTCAACACATCACATTCTTGGGGGACCACACGCCAACTTCATATGCAGCAATAACCTATGATGGAAATTATGATATTTACACTGTCTGATGATTATTCATTATCATCGTACAGCTACTAATTTCATGAACAACAAAATGTCATTGAAAATATGAGCAATAACATTAACATAATATTTAAATATTCTGGTACTCTAAGGCTATTTCACTGAAATATGAAAGGGCTAAATTTGGATAGTATGCAGTAGGGTTACTTAGCCTGTAATTATAGTTGTTCACTAATAATAATAATAATAATAACAGTAATTTTATGTCATAGATTTGCAAATTAATTCCCAGTCTTCACCTTAACTAAATCCTGCACTAAGAGCCTTCTTTTACATTAAATGATCCACATAAAAATAAAATAATTATAGACTATATGGTCAACCTACCAACAAGACAGAAGAGCGTATATATATATATATATATATATATATATATATATGTGTGTGTGTGTGTGTGTGTGTGTGTGTGT
>JBBJLS010000109.1:3998893-4020795 GCA_037577275.1 Bryconaethiops microstoma | reverse complement strand
TATGATGGTGTGTGTGAAGGTGTGTAGATGTATGATGGTGTGTGTGAAGGTGTGTAGATGTACGATGGTGTGTGTGAGGGTGTGTAGATGTATGATGGTGTGTGTGGTCTGGGGTTCCCTTCAGGCCCCACAGTCTGCGTGAAAACTACCTGCTCCTGTTGTCATGCATGTTAGTGAATGTGTCGCATTACTCCCCTGTTTTAAGTTTTTCAGAAGTACGGAAGGAGACAGAAAGTGGTGGAAGGGCTTGCAGTGAGAGTATCCTGACAAATTTCATATCTAAAGTCAAAAGGCTGCTTGTTTGCAGGTTCCCACATGAGCACTATAAAGTCAAAGTGTGTTTTAACCTACAAAATGTTAAAACACACTGTGTTTTTGTTCTTAAAGAGAACAAAAACACAGATTTTTGTATTATTAACTTAAGTCACTTTTACTTAATTTGACCATTGGTTTACTCAAAATGTTAGGCCAGCCCAGAAACAAACCGGATATTTTTTCTTTGTATTGTGAGGATGTCGACCGATGGAGGTGGACTGATATGGGTTTTTCTATGGCCGATGCCAATATTAAGAAATCAGGGTCAGCCGATGCCCGATTTGCGATGCCGATTATTTTTATTTTTTGAGGGGCTGATATTTGGTCATTTTTCCCACCACCTCATAAAATATGAAAATTCTACAAACATTCTCAACTTACATTTATTGAACACTTTTTAAAGACATTTATTAAGTATAAAAGAATAAACAATAATAATAATAATAATAATAATGTTGCTTGACAGACACATGTTCAAGCCAAATGGTCATAATCTAGTGATCGCAAAAAACTACACAAGCCACTAGCGATTACGTCGTGAAAGCCTGACCCAGGTGTGTTTAATGAGAGCTAACTACTCTAAACTGTGTGTATATTTTTCAAAATATGTTGACAAACTGTTCTATTAATCAGCCTTAATATGCGCTGATATCGGCCGAGGCCGATTATCTAGAAATGGCCAAATTTTGGCCCTATTAATTGGCCAGGCCTGTAATCGGTCGAACTCTGTTCAGAACTGTTTGAGCACAGATAGTCTACCAAAGAACAATTAAAAAGTTTGAGAGTATTTCCATTTGTCAAAAAGAGTAAAGTTGTAATCTATAATTTGGCAATAAACATGCACACAAAGGTGGTTTACGGCACTGTGAAATCTATTAACAGTTCAGAAAAAAAAAAAAATCCCTTTTGTGAAAACAAACTTGCCTTCTCCAAAATCAAGCCCACAGTCATTCTTGGGATAAGTGTGAAAGTTAGCTCATGACAGCACCATAAGACTTTTTTAAAAGTTTACATGTCATCTCATGCAGTCAGATCTTTGGCAGAATAGCTGGCATTGCTTAAAGGAAGATATGTGATTCCATTGAGCAGCTAAATGATTATTATTGTTATTTGTTTTATTTATTTATTTATTTATCTTCATGACATGTTGGAGGTCTAAGTACTTCACAATGATTCTGCGTCACCTTTGAGTCCTCATTAAGGGCATAGATAAATGCCCCTTGCAAAATCAAAGCTTCATTCCCGTATTGTCTCTTATGTGAGGTACCTCCTCATTTTTCTGGCTCTGTTCCTTTTAGCTTTTTGTTCTGGGAAATTAAAGAGACGGAGATTTGCTGAAAAGGAGAGTGACCTGAAATAAAGTGTAAATCAATGTCTCACTGTGATGCTCAGTTGGAGATGGAAACTCCTGACTGAGCTTATTCACTAAGGATGGAGGTGTGTGCTTAGATGGCCTATTCAGCACACTGTGCGTGTGTGTGTCTGTCTGTGTGTGTGTGTGTGTGTGTGTGTTGGAGGTAAATGCTATCGATCTCTAGATCTATAAAAGTGACATTGTTGGACATATGGAGCTGTCTGCATGCATTGCTGTAGTAGTATCACTCCGCAAGTATCGTTTTATGTCTCTGTTAGAGTGCATCTGTAGTGTAACTGCGCAGATCGTATTAGCACAGCAGTCTACCACTGAACGTCTGCATTACTTATGCAATACATGTATATCATTGCTCTGCGATAGCAGTGTCACCGGAATATACTTAACATGTACTATACTTAATATGCATAACAGTGTCCATGCATAGTAATCACTATAATCTACAGCAGTTCAATGGCAGTGTTACTAGTCGTTTATCAGTAATCTATAGTAGTATGACTGCATCTATATTACTGCACTTCATCAGACATCTGTCACGAATCATCTGCTGTTGTCACTGCATGGTAGACCTGAGTGAATAATCAGTAATATGACTTTACAATATCAACAGCCTTGACCAGCAATTGTTTTGCTTTGTGAGGTTTTAAATCAAGTACACTGGTTAACACAGCATGCAAGGGTAAATTATGTGAAGTTAAAAAATATAATACAAGGCCCACATGAACACACATGCACTAAGGTAATTAGTGAAACTACTGCGTATTATGTGAGTACATAGTAGTGAGTTGCTATGGGAAAGATGACCAGTTGTAAGGAAGAAGACTGCTGCAGTTATCTGACAGTTGATGAATTTAATTTACAGCTCCTTAACCCACTCATTCAAATAGTTTTTCTGCACTCCCACCACTGTTCTCCCTTTAACACTCAATCTGTAATTCTTCACTTACCCATTTTAATTTCAGGCAGGACCTAATGCTAAGTTAGCTTGTGAAGCAGCACCAAGACATGCAGAGGGGACATGCTATGTCACTTTTAACATGCTCAAACACCACTGTCTTGTAATAAATGTTGTTTTTAAATTGTTGCTCAAATCTTCTTCCTTTAGAGAATAATTTCAGGTTGTTTGGTAGTTTTTGGTTGTCCATATTTGGTAGTTCTGTAAAGTTCTTTATTTTGAGGAAGTTGTAAACTTCTGTTATCAGAAATTAACTTCTTGGAAAGGCCCATTTTGTAAATTATGAAAAATAGAAAGATTAAAAAAATTATTGAAAAATGGTTTATCGGCAGCACAGCTAAAACAGTATCAGTGGACATGTAGGACAGAGCAAAGTCCTTAGAGAGCATCACTGCACAATTTTAGACCTCCCCGTAATACCTTACAAATCCAGTCAAAACAGTTCAGCTAAAGCCAATTAATCTAAACACACATAATTGCGACCGTAGCTACAAGATGCTACATAATACTTACACCTGCTCTTGTCTAGTTTATTCAATTTATAAGCTGTTATCTACCTTTATGCCAATATTACATGCCAATATTACTTGTAATTGAATACTACATGCTCAAAAATTGTAACTGAAGATCTTATTCAACTTGTCTTTTCCACCTTAAATGGTACAGTACCTGCATTTAATGTATGCATCATTTAAGGTGATATAGAAAGTTCCAGTGAATCAGAAGTCAACTTCAGCCTTAAATAAGGCTGTGGCTCAAGACATCAATTAAAAGGTTTAGATGTAAATGAATTTATTTCTAAATGAAACATTTGAAAATAAGAGAAGTTTTTATATTTGTGTACAGTGTCTATACAGTTTTACCTACACAAAGCCACAACTCTGCTTCCACCAGAGTTTATCACATTTATAGCAGTAGGTCATGATTTAATGTGACATGTTGGCTGTTGAAAAAAATTTATGTTAATTGAAGGACATCAACTTTTGCCAATGTTAAACAGGTGGATTTTTATTAAAATATGTAAAAGGGTAACATTACTATTAGGTTACTAAGTTCTCATTGGCTTATTTAAGATGACTTAAGGATTACGCTCACTGTGACCATGGCTTTTTGAGGGCTGCTAACCACACATTTGCATCTCTGGCTAGGCTGGGAATTTGCTAAAAATAAGTATTTCTGTAGAACTATAACGTTAAAAAATAAAGTTACTCATGCTACCTTCAGAGTGCTCACTGCACACCCCAGAACCCACCTGTATTTATTGGGTATATTTATTTATACCCACCTCTTTTTATTTCTTTTACATTTTTTTGTATTTCTTTGTATTTACCAAAGACGCATTAAGGAAGATGAATGAAAATTATTTTCCTTTAGATTTATTTGATTTTGCCTGTTCTCTAGCCCGTGATCTCACTGAATTTATTAAACCATTTAAAAATAAAATTAAGCAGAAAATGAAAGTTTATGCAGCTCTTCAGAGACATCCCAACTGTTCCACTATGCACTGATTAAAAGTAATTTCACTTGAACAACTGGTGAAGAAAGGCAAAGTTGTCTGTTGCAGCCTTGCTAAATAGCTGTAAAGTCATTTTAACAGTAAAAAAAAGTTTGTTTCTGAGCTGCCTTGAAAATTGAGCTAAAATACCCATTATTGTTTAGAATGTAAAAGTAAGTTAGCATTTTCCGGCACCCTATGAATTGCATGCTGAAATATTGTAAAGAGCTGTAGGAATAAGTTCTTGAACTGGTTTAAAGTGGTGTAGCCAGTTTGCTAGGAGGATTGTACATAATGTAACCTCTATAGTAGACTATAATTTGCTCTCACCCAGTAGTGATGTGTGATCTTGAAAACAGCAAATGTTCCTGTGCAGGTCCTTTGTGTGCTCACAATTTGATGTGTTTTGCCATGTATGAGTGCAAATGTGTTATAGTGTGTATAGTGTTATGCTGGTTAGCATTTTTGTGCCTGCACTGTAAATCTATGTGTGCGCCTCATGTAACGTTGTGCGAGGTTACAGCAGTGAAGGTGTGCGGCGTAATTAGAGCAATATCAGTGTTGCCGCCCACTCTTCTCTGTGGTGATGAGCCGTACTGCCGGGGTCTGTCTGTTTTTGCCTAATTCCCACTAACAGCAGCCGGTGTAATCACACACCCCAATTAGCCGCCCCTGCTCTCCACTTCCCTCGATTGCTTCCTCTCCTCGCCTCTCCTCACCACACCACCTAATGAGCTTTCATCTGTCGCAGTGTCGCACCGAGCCGAAAAAGAGCACCTCAGCTGCCGAGAACATTGCGAGAAACTGACTATGTCTCAAGTTCTCGCCACTAGCAGATTTCTAGTAGACAATGAGGGAGCCCACAGGATTTAAGGAGGCTGCCATTGATAGTGGGCAGGGGTTATACTGGGTGACAACAGTCCAGGTGGGGCTGTGATTCAATATAGGTAAAATGTGGGGAAAGATTATACTACCATTCTGTTTTCGCTTTTATCCATATGGTGAACTGAACCTGTCAGAAGAACCAGTCGCGTTTCATGGAAGAAAGATTTAATCTTTAACAGACCATATCATTCCTTACCCATAGGATTATGACAATGGGGAGAAAGATTTGCACATGTTTAAATTTAAGCAAAAAACTCTGTGTTTACTTTAACCATGCACCACCTAAAATAATTTTTAATAAAATACAGTATTGTTCAAAAAATTGGTTTGAATATGGCAATCATATTCATATAATTTGTAGAAAACTGTAGATTTGTAGAAAATTAATATCTAGAATGCTTTGTGTTTTAAAGGTGGTGGTCAAATCTCAAGGCAGATAGCTTGATAGAAATGGATTCTAAATGGATTATAACATTTCATTTTTTTGTTTTTTGTTACTTCTTCTTGTTCCCAAAGTGTTTAAATATCAAGTACAACATCTAAAAATATATTTTGGTTTCTAATATTTAAATCTATATTCTACAAGTTGTTGTTGAACATAAAATAGCAAAAATTAGCAATGACATGTGATTCCAAACTTTTGAACCATATTGTGTTATGTTCAGACCTCACTTTGACCTTTTTAGGTTATTTTCCTGTTCATATGAAACTTAATTCATTATTTTATGCTTTCGTCTTGTTTGTTGTTTTCACATAATTGAAATGTCTTGACTTTTGCTTGGCTCTAAAACATTGTCTGAATCTGATTATACACCTGTGGGCAGAGAAAAATAATATTAACCAATAGTATCGTGTTTCACCTCCCTCTGTAACCACCTCTACCACTCACAGAGTGAAATGCACACATGTACTATATGGTCATAGGCTAATTTGTGACTTGTGCATTAGCTTAGTCAATTCATGTATCCTGTAGCTTTGTAATCAAGCTTTATTCAGGGGCAGCTGGTAGTGTAGTAGTTAGGGTGTTCGCCCTGCAATCAGGAAGTCATGGGTTTGATTCTCAAGACTGCTAAGCACCTCTGAGGTACCCTGAGCAAGGTACAGGGTACCCCCGGGTGCTGTGTTCCTGGCTGCCCGCAGCTTCACTGGGTGAATGGGTTAAATGCGGGGGAAAAATTTGTGCCGTTCACACTGTGTGCTGTGGTGTGTTCACAGATGACAGAATGGTCACTTTCATTTCACCTTCACTTCACTTTAGAAAGAGTTTCTAAGACAGAAACAACAAGAACCGTTCAAAGTGTAATCGGACCTATGAAGATCCACTCCTTTCTCACTTTTTTGTCCTTTTATTTCTCCATATTCTCTCATTTTTGATACACATTATTGGCACTGAGTGGCTCCACTAAATTTGTCCAATCAAAGCACAGAGGAGAATAAGAATCCTCTACTGGCTATGAGTTAAGGGGTCTTGACCTGCAGCAGGACTTATGACAAGAAATCAGCTTCTAAAGCCTTGCTAATTGCAGATGTTTGAAAGAATTAGGTAATATGAGGCTAATATGAGTAAAATTATCTTTTTTATTAGATTTACTTAGCATTATTTAAATTATTTTAAAAACCTGGTCAATTGACAGAACAAGTGTATGTAGCCTAAGTGTGAATGGTGCCTCTTTTTTAGTGAAGGCGAATGTTTGTAAAGATTTGCATCCTTTCACGCTGCATCTCTGAGCATCTCTGAGAAACAGGATGTTTGATGTGAAGGTAACAGTATCACCTCCTAAAAACCCCCGGCATCCACAGGTGAAATAACACCTTGCAGGAATGCAAAGCGTCTGTTTTTCAAAGGGCGAATGCTAGATGTCAAGATCTGACATCACTATCCGGAACTGTTCTCAGACAGAACTCTGCCTGAACATCTGAAAGTGCAATAAAAATGGTCATATTAAAATGATATGCAAATGTCAGATGCTCAGGGCAACTCCACAGTTGTTTGGTTCTGGGCTGGGCGTTGTTGCTTGAGTGAAATGATGCAAGAGTCATTTTGCCTTGATTTGACCATGAATATGTATTTGGGAAGCGCATTATTAATGACTTCTTGTTACGAGTTCAGTTGAATTTCAAATTTCTGTCACCATTTCAGTAATAATGTATGCAAGAGCAAAGTTTCTTCACAAACTTTTAAGTGTATAATTGTCTGTCGGGGTAATGATGGTAAACAGATGTACATAACAAAATCAATGTAGCACGTCTTTCCCAAAGTACTAGAACTTTACAGTGTTATTGTCACAGAACCAAGAAAGATGAAGGTCTTTTAATATCCTGCAATGAAATATTAAGTTAAAAAAAAAAACACCAAGGCCATGACCATGACACAAGGTGGATAAAGGTTCCCATTCTGGATTTTATAATGTAGTGCAGGTTGGATTAATCTGTCAATTTATTTCTATTTATGTTTCTTGAAGAGTGAGTGGTTTTATACTTGGGTTCTTGGCATGGATAAAAAAATAATCAGAAAACATTATTGATCCTGGAGGAAAGTGCTTTAATTGCCCCAATATAAAAATGTAATAACAGATACTTTGCTTCTTATATGGCAAATTAGGCAGCAGTGAAAGATTAAAAAATGCCAATTTAATTTTGCTTACGTTTAAAAAATAATCTCAACTACTGTTGAACATAAATGTGTGCAGCTCACCAGCAGCAGGTAGTTTCCTATTTTGCAAATTGTGAGAACATTAAGGCTTTTGGTGCAAGACAGCATCACTGGATTGGAAAAGAAACAGAATCCTTACTTTTAGATGAATTAATGATTTTTATTGGAAGTTTAAATTTATGAACAAATCTTTTCTGTGAGTCTGTTTTACTATAGTACTGTTTTGGCCCATTCCCCCTGCATATGGAAGTGATTTGTGGTTGGTCACTTTTCATGTCCAGTAGTTTGTTCTTGGCCAATCAACAACAAAACCTACAAATAACCAGAATGGCTAGCTTCCCAAGCTGCACAATCTAAGCTTCTCTCAGTTGTGTCGGCATTTTACATCAATTCCTAACATAAAAGGTAATTAAAGTATCTCCTTCAAACTGCAACTAAACAAATACAAATGAATTGCACTTTACTAAAAAGTAGTGTACTCAAAATATTCATCATCTCTTATATTCAGACAGAATATGTGCTCATTCTTGGGGTTGATGTGTTAGAAAATGTATCATTCTTGATGTCCAACCTATACTGTAGATGGGTCAAGTAAAAAAATCTGTTTTCACTAAGTGTACTAACATACCAAAACATCACACCTTTAATAATCTCTGGCCCTCAACCTTCACGCTCTAATTGTTGATCTGGTTTCTGTTATTTCACTTGTTCTAGTAATAGTCCTCTCAAAAATTAATCCCTGAAGAGGGAAACTGCAACTATTAGTTTGAAATCCAGTAGACAACAGATCTTCTGAACGTGAACAAGATGTTTCACTGTGTCACCATCCCAGGATATTTCCAGACTGCAACACAAGTTAACTGCTATTCCTGCTCAAACACACTGTGTGTATCTGGTATAGTGTGTCGATACTGCCACACTCTGCTTAACTCATCATGTGTCTGTCAACTTAGTTGTTTTGTCAGAACAAGGGAAGATATGCTGGCTGCCGTCCTCTTTTTGATTCTATAGTAATGTTTTATAGTAATACATAGATTCCTAAGAATTTTTGTATATGTTATTTATGTAGTGCAAACCTTTTCATTTATATCATTGTAAAACAGCCATGACGTATAAATAATTCATTCTGCAACAATAAATAAACAGAAAACAGAAATCTACAGGCATGTTTCTGTGCTTCTTGTAGAACTTTCAATGTTCAATCCTAAAAGCATTTCACAGTTAAAGCAGTTTCACATATTTATTCTCATCAGTCAAAGAAGACCTTACTTCAGATCGCAATTTCAGTGCCCTAGTGCTAATTTTCTGCCAATTTCTTTTTCTGAGCCATTTTCTTTCAAAACTCATTTTAGATGTACATGAGAAAGATGGGGTGTAGTTCAGGGTAGTTGCTTGTTTTCTGAGAGGGAATGTCAGTGAGAGCTTTAGGAACAGTTTAGCTAGGAAGACACAGCTGTAACAGGTTTGGTTAAAGATTGGACAAATAGAAGAGTAACAGTGGAAGTAGGAGGCACAAAAGTTAAAAGTTAAATACTGAAAATTAGGATATTATACTTTGTTGGATGCTTTTGTGAAATGTTTTCTACTTTCTTCTTGACACTGAAAAATAATAACTTATTAATGGCTGTTTTGACTGGAAATGAAATAAACAAAAGGGTGATCTCTGACTCTTGCACAACACTGTATAGAGAAGATGGAATATCAAGCCTCCGAATGTATATAGTGTTTGAAGCCATATGACTTGAAGTGGCTGAAGTGGTTTACTGTGGCTGTCTGCTTCTCCAAAAGCAGTCTGTTCCTCTTCTATTGCTTTAGACCATGCATGACACCATCAACAACGGAGGCACAGGGACGCAACCAGCATCACAAGTCACCAACCTTACACTGCTAAGCACACACTTAACACACACACACACACACAAACACACACACACTCCCCACAGCCCTCTGCTGAGCTGTTTGTTTAGGAATCTCGGCCCGAAAATTGTATTCCATCGACCATGCTCGCTATCAACACACAATTATCTGGGTTAATCATGTGGAACAGTGGCAAATTCACCTGGGGCTTAGGAACTAATGACATTCGCGTCTGGCCTGCTTTAGTGAAATAGCCTCACACCTGCAGCAGGAGAGGCGAGATTGCCAAAGAAAATTTGGTCTCATTTTGTCACCCCACCACCCACCCCCCTCCACTCTTTCTTTCTTTCTCTTCTATTTTCTGTCCTCTCTTTAAATCTCCACCTCTCTCCCTTTGCCTTTTTAGCGCTACCACCTTCCGCTTGCTCTCTTTCTTTTCGTCTTTTCCTTCTCATTCCTATTTTTTTGTTTTTTTTCTTTTTTTCTTATTCATTTTCTCCCTCTCTCTCACACACACACACATTTTCCCACATTTGTCTTTTTCCTTCATTTCTCTTCTCTGCTGCCATCAGGCCACTCATCGGGGGAGGAGTTTGAACATTTCTTCTTGTTCCAGGAGCATATTTTACATGTACATGCGTTCTAAAAACCGAAAAGATTCTAAAACCGAAAAGAAACATCACAAACACCAATCCTACATTGCCTGTATTGATTAATTACTGAACATATATATTTTGTGTGCCATACAGAAACACTGTTGTGCCTTTATATAGTGTATATATACAACCACAACCATGTAACATACTTTCCTTTCACATACTGATCTTCTGTTTTTCTTTCAATTTTTTTCTTTTCACCTATTTCCGACAAGTACACTCTGGTGATGCTGTCACTGGGCGCATACCTGGATGCATCTGATGAGAAATGCATAGGATGCTCAGTCAGATGCGTGCCGGACGCCCGTAGGTGAGCTCACACTGCATAATTTGCACGAGAAGGCCCAAAAGATGCTGTCATGGCAGGCACCGCTCACTTTATGAAGTCATTTCAGCCCGGTTCCCATACAGGAAAGAAAGTCTCATTGCTCATAATTATTTATTGATACTGACACACTCTTCTCATCACAGGCGGCATCCATGTGTGAAATAGCAGCGTAGGGCTGGAGGGATCATTACCTGGGAGATTATGAAGAAGGCCCTATGTGCTCTCTGGATCATCAACATTGCATTGCTATAGACCATGCTGCCACTCACTGCACAGGTCCTGAATAAACAGTAGTCAACTCCTTCATAATCATATGGTTGTAGAATCTAGACCTGGCAATGTTGACACACCGTGTTACTCGCAAATTGATTGTCAAGGAAGCCATTTCTTACCCTTTCTGTATATTAAAGCAATAAGCCAAGAGAAGCTGTGCGTAAGGTTTTCTTCATGGTTAGAGGCTGATGTTTGGCACAAAGAGTCAAGGTAGCTTTTTCTTTAAGAAAATGGCAGGAAAATTAAATATTACTTAATAAACAATAACAATGAAATCATGTTCAGTATGTTTTACTATTTTGGTGATATAAGGCTTTATACTGCCATTAATGATGCATAAATCTATGAGTGCTTTACAGTGTCTTTGAACATAGCTCAGCCAGTAAAGTTTAATAACCAAAACCAAAGCTATTTGTTTTTATAAAGAATGTATAAGAGCTTATACTATGTAAAATCAAAGGCCTGGTTTTACCATGGTATGTTCATTGTGTCTCTTTGCTCACTCATTAGAGTCAATGAGTCAGGGAAGCTTTTGTTGCGTCTATAATGGTGTGAATGATGGCTTTGTAGAACCCTTATAGAAGAGTCCAGACCCTCTTATCTTCGACCATGGTCTCCTATGAATGCCTTCTTCGCTCTGAGTACACATACACAAATTCCCCACTCACACACATTTGCTTGGTGCCTCTTACATCCGAGGCCAATATTCTCTCTGTTAATTGAAAAACGCCGCTGAGAAATAATCAAATTTAGGGCTTAAAGATGCATTTTATAGCATAAGGAGGGGAAAAGGCGCATCAGGGGTGCACGCCGGCGTGATCCTCCAAAGTCCATGACATGGTTTAACACTCTCTCAGAATTCATAAAACGCCCCTGAAGGCCCACATAATCTCCCCTTTCTCCCCGCTTAATGGGAGATAATACAAGAGCGCGCCCGATGAGTCAATATGCAACAGCGGCTTTAGTTTGATAATTAATACGGAGCGTTTGGAAATAGATTTGCGATTTTGGCAGCGCAGGTTGCAGTGCAGCGAGACCCGCTGCAGCCATAACCCACGTCCTTTCAGCTAATCTAATTTTTTTCCAATAGTGTTAATTCTTTCACTAAAGCCTGTTATCTCATTTAAGAGAGGCTGCCACGGGATCCGATGGCACCCTGACATCTGTATTCATTCACCTCAAAATTAGTCTTGACACAAATTTAATGAAAAAAGAAAACACACACACAAACACACACACACACACTCCAAACACAGGAGATTAGAAGGCAAGCCATGAATATCTGAAAAAAAAGTCTTTCTCTAGGTGAAGTTGGGGGGGCTGATATTTATTTATTTATTAATATTATTTTTATTATTTTAATTTCAGTCGTACTAATAACATTTTAACGCTGCCTCTGTGTTTGGCGGGTGGGCTATTGGAACCCTTTGCGTATTAGGGTCAAATGTAAGAGTCTGGTTCTCTGTGGGGACCCATACTGTGAAAGTGCTGATGAGACTCTTTCTGTTCAAACAGGATTTTGGAGGTTGAAACACACCCAGGATACATTGCGATCAGACTAAGATCAGATCACCTAAACCACAATCTGGAACTAAAACTTGGCTGTGTTTACGTAACCCCAAAGCCAGCATCCTTCCATGAAACCAATTTGTCAGTATACATCATAACAGGGGGCAAAGTAAGTGGAAATTAAAATGGAATTTCTGAACATGTTCTTTTAACGAAAAATAATGTGCTTTTGATTTTGTCGTGATGGGAATGCATTTTAGCTGGAATCCAGCCAAAGGATATCCAGATCCAGACTTGAAACACGTTAATGCAGGTAGAAACAGCTTCTTAGTGATCTAGTTTGTTTTTCAGGACACAACAGTCATCCATATTTATACTGTGATGAAATCTTTGTTCGATCCTTCATTAATCTATTAACTCTTTAAACCCATATTTTAGTTCTTCACTTTCTACGTAACATACATTTAAGTTTCAGATAGCAGTTACTGATTAATGTGCATAACCATTTAGATATTGAGAGTTATAACTTTGTACTATTTGCTGTTGTTTATATAAAGTTATATAACTACATTTTTATTTACTTAATTACGTTTGCATTCTGTATCAACAGCTGTATCTGACTTTTTGTCATTCAGTGTCATGCAAGTTGCAAAAATGTAAAACTGGTGTTTTAACTTAGTGTCTGCCTTAAAATTGAACAGAATGTAATCAGATTGTTGCTTTGTTGAAGAATCTCAGAATACTAAAGCGGTTTAGAAAAGTTTTGCGCACAACAATAACTTTATTCAAATCATAACCAAATATCTCTTCTACTGACAGACGCAAATGTGGAGTTCTGCCTGAATCGTCAGAAGAGACAATGGAGAAATAATTACGGTCAAATTACAATGTGCCTTTATCATCACTGCTAAGGCTTCAGATTAATATCCAAATAATAAGCTTAGAGTTCAAGGGGTTAACCAAGCCAGTCATTACAAAAGTAGCAGATGGTCAAATAAAAACCTCTTGTCATTTGAAACCTTACTTTTCATTCTGCTCATTTCATCCCTCCTTCATTCTTTTTGTTGGAGCACTGGTTCCCCTCCTCTCCTCTTTAGAGGAGGCTGCGTCAGTAGCAGCACTGATAATTCCCTGTATTTGAAAAAAAAAAAATAAGACGACATGAAAGCAGCCATGGATGAAAGCAAGTTGGATTTAATCTTTCTTTCCGTCTCGCTTGCTCTTCCAGTACACTGTGTTGATCGTTTTCTCAGAAAACAGCGTGAAAACGCAGGCGTGCAAGCAGGGGAAAGAGGGGGAGGAAACCACGGAGCCTGTTCTGATCGTGAATGGAGAGGAGAAACTAGTGGAATATAATCAGCCTGCCCTCCCTAATGTACACACTAATCTAATGAAATTCGGATGGACTTTAGAGGCCGATAAAGAAAAGCTAGCAACGCTGCAGTCCAGGCCCGAGCACAGTCTGTACAGATAAAGAGACTAAAAAAGCTATTTTGCCCCTGAGTCAATGACCTCTTAGGTGAGCCGTCAGTGGCAACAGGGGCAGATAGGAAGAATTTGGAAAATGCAAGAAAGCATTGTGTAATTGCATGGTATTGTATAATTTCACACAGGTTAATTTCTTATATATTACTGTTTTTCTGAGTATTTCTTTCAACTGAATTAAACTTGTTCAGTTGTTTGGTACCACGTAAAGTATTTTTGCCATTTTTACAGTGCACGGTTGAAAACCACAGACAATAATTTTGGCATGTTTCCCCATACTTCATAAAAAGATAATAAAACCTATTGACCCCAAAAAACACATACAATAGATGCCATTTATTCTATTCTATGCTTCTATTATAAGCCAGGTCTGTTCCTGAACTAAGTATAATGCAATCCAAAATTATTATCCATGGTGTTTCATTGTACGACATAGATCATACAGCCAAATGTCATGTAATGCATTTTTACAGTGTGTGCTATGTTTTGATATGTTTTATAGTATTATACAGTTGTACCATTGTGCCATTTTCCACCATCTTTTACGGGTTATGTCACATATTTTGTAATACTTTTTTCTGGTTTTTATGCTGTTTTTACAGTTTTTACCCATTTACAGTTTTTTTCTACAATTTCTATCATTCTTACTGTGTATGTCACATCAAGTCAAGTCAAGTCAAGTTGACTTGTCAGGTCAAGTTGACAAGTAGGTGTTTTTGTAATTTCAACCATATACACACACGGAACATTGTGAAATGAAACATTTCTTCATTATCTTGGAGCAAAACAAAGAACAAAAACAGAAACAACACAAGACTACATAGTGTGGGCAAGACAGGACTACAGAAGATTAACTTGAAAATGAATTGTCTGTATAACCTACCAATGTTGTTATTTTGCTATTTTGTGTTGTTTTTAGTGTGCTGCACTGACACGTGTGTGAATCACCAAAAACAATGACATACTTCCCTGTGCTTTGAAAAATACAGAAAAGCCACTGACTAGAAGACAATAAGCACATACTGACTTCTGTGAAGGAAAATGTGTGGTGAACATTAAGTCTTGTGTAATAAGTTAAGTCTAATATGTCCTTGTTTAAACAACATTGGGTTGTGGCAGTGTGTTTCTATAGACTCTTGCTTAATCAGAAATAACCAAAATTATATTTGCTCCATTTTTAAACACAAAACTTCAAAAGAGATATTTTTAAAATATTTTCTCGTATCTTTAGACGATTGTGAAACAATTGTACAAATTTGCATTATATGATCTTTTGTTTCAAAGGTTTATTCATGCAATTCAGCAACTGCCCATTGGCTCTTGTTATAAGTGAATGTTGAGTGAATGGGTTTTTTTGTTATTTTCTAAGTGCCGTGTAACCTGTTAAAATCATTGTTTTTGGTAATCAACGGTACGACACAGTTGCAGCATATAGAGATTAGGCTGAAGAAATGCCAGGGTATTCCTTTAAGATGTATACGTGGATCAATGAAATGTGTATAGTTTGAGATGCCCCAGACAAGGTGAAGAAGGTTGTTGCCAAAGCAGTATGCTGAGAGCTGGAGGTGGCTGCATTCACCAGCTCAGTGTGTGTAACATGTTTAACAGTGGCATGCTGATCTCTCCAATATTCATTAACCTGCCACGGAGCAGGGTGGGGGGGTTGCGGAGGGCACAGGGGCTCACAGCAATCACAGAACTCATTATAGACCAGAAAAGAGTCGGCCAGAAAGAGAGATACAGAGTGAGAATGATAAAAAGAGAGAGAGAGAGAGAGAGAGAGAGACAGAGGAGAAACACAAAGCAATGGGAAATGATAAGTATCATGGAAAATTACAGGACAAAGGATAACAGCCACATTTTCCCATTTTTTTCTTGAAATGTCACATCCATTAGGGCAGATTAATGATGCTTCATACCACCAAATATCTTAAAATGAAAAATAAATAAATAAATAAAACATCAATGTCAAAAAACTCCTTGAGTCTGGGGATACCTGTAGAACTACAGGGGAACATCTTAGTACATCCAGAGTCTGACAGCATAGAAACTTGTATTTGTTTGTCAGGCTTTGTTCATCTCTTTTCTGAATGTTTTTTGCTTTATAATATAAAAGGTAAATGTTTGAGCAGAAGCAAAACAGAATAGAGAAAACACACAGATGAGTTTTATGGCAACTCTTGCCAGATTGGAAATACTTTACAGACTGCTATCTGAAATCCCCATCAACACAATGCGAAATTTTAAATAATAATAATATAATGATACTCATGAATACTATCACACTTCTCCTCCTACCACCTCCTCAAATCATCAAGCAAACCAAATAGCCAGTTTAGGTGCACTTCGATTGATTCACGTTGACCTCAAAATGCTACATTACAGACTTTGTCAATCTGTATAGTGTAATAGTTGGGCTACAAATAACAACAAAAGAGTTGTTTTCATTATGCTAAATGTACTTAAATGTACTTTTTTATGTCACTTTGATCAGTAGTAAATCAAAAAAGTAGGTAAACTACGTTTAGGATAGTTTCCTTTCCACATATCCTTTTGCCTATAGCTATGTTTAAAGCTATCTTGTTTAAAATTCATTGGTGTCAAGGAGTCAACTCCAGAAGCAGTGGAGTTGAGAGTCTGAATTGAGTCCAGAAAACCATCATTACTTGAATGGGTGGGCAAAAATTGTTAATAGATTACTTAACAGATTAAATGACTACATGCTAATGTTGTTAAATGCGTAAAATGAGTGGAAGCTAGCAGTCACCCATTTGCACGATATCTTTTGAATAATGCTAATCGATGACTGTTGCCTTTTATTTACTGAAGGCAACTCTAGTATTACTAAAACCTACCACTTTGAAAGAGACAAAGACAAAGATTTTGTTAGTCACTAATCTAAGTTTAAATAAAATTATGAAGATGTGAAGATGTGAACGTTAATAAAATTTACAGTGGGACAAAGGACAAGAGCTGTGCATTCAGACTTTGCAGACAAAGATGGAAGCAGTGTTGTTAATGTGACTGGATAGCATGAAACATGCTAGAACATCCACACGACAGCCTGGCACTAGCAGTGTCGTTTAGGTCCAGACATTGCCGTCTGCTTTTTTCTTTTGTTTGTATGAGAGCAATCATCCTGTGACCACTCTGGGGATGGCCCTTGGAGCCGGGGGCCCTTAGAGCCAAAGTCCAGACGTCATCTCACAATGTGACCTCCAGAGGGCACAACCATAAACAGAGACAGTGGTCCAATGAGGACAAGGGTTTGAGGGGGTGGGGGTGGCATAATTTTTGTGGGGACACTGGTCCAACAGCAGGTCCCCAGGTTGAAGGTCTTGATTCCAGAAAGTGTAATTTCCTTTGCTTGGCTGAGCAAGGGTGTGTGGTAATTGTACCCCTTGGGTGGCTCCTCAGGACAAACTGTGCCGTCCAAATGAGGCTGGAGCTGGCAGTCAGTGGGCTGGAGACAGTTCAGAATACGAACAAAGCCTCAAACTTAAGCACACCAACTTTATTGTCTTTCTTCAAAATCTTTCTTTATACTTTTTTTTTCAGGAAAACTTATACTATGGAACATCATTTTAAAAAGACAATAATTTAACATGAATTACATCTATGATTCAATTCAACTTTTTTTTACTTTCAGTAAAGCCCATTTGAGACCAGTCGTTCATTATATTAAATATAAAAATGCAAGAATTTAAAAAGAATTACTTAATGATCAAAACCAGAGCACCACATTTCTTCACTTTTATCAACTTTTTATTGATACATTTTTCTTTCAGCAACATCCTCCTGGGACCAGTATCTCATGCCAAAAATGGACCATTGTACATTGTACAAGAAATACAAGTATAAAAATACATTTTAAATGTAAACATACAAGAATGTAAAATGCATTACTACATAACACAAGCAGCACCTGTGAACAAAGTTCTCAATCTTTGTGTGATAACTTACTTTTTACCTATTTTTTTTTTTACCTGTAACTCTGAAACCAAAAACCTATTTACTGTCAGGTCCATTAATAACACTATACAAGACTAACAATACACAAATTTGACAGATACTGCTATATACTGTTCTATACGACAACAGCATCCAAGAAACAAAACATCACACTTTCTTTATTTATACTTTGTTCATTCTGCAAAGCCCATGTGAGATCAGTCGTTCATTTGGAGTAGGCTTATTATATTATCAGTAATGTAAGTTTAAAGATATGTGGAAAATAAAGGTTAAAATGAAGCATTTTTAATGTGTGGGGGGGCGCATCGGTATACATGGTGGGGGTGGCAGTTGTCCGGGGGGGGGAACGGGGTGTTGCGCGTATGCAAAGTCTTGGTCGTTGTCGGGGGGTTGCACGCATGCAGAGTCTCAGCTGTAGCTGTTGTCCGGGAAACAAAAAGGGGGGGGGGTGAATGATTTTGAAAAGTGCTATAATTGTTCCTGCGGCCATGATTACAACATACCCAAAGCTATACCAGAGACATGACAGACAGACACAAAAGCATTCAATTTAAGGTTCGTATTTTAAAGACATACTGTCACGGTGGTTCAGGAGGAGACAAGTGGAGGCGCAAATCCTCCACATGAACAGTTTTTAAATCACAAAGCTCAGCAAAAAACAGTACTTGAGTAGTAAATCACATTACATTTTTCACCCAAAATTTATCCAAGTATATACTAAGTGACTGGAATTTGAGGAAACACTCCATAACAAAGTGATAACAGTGATAACAAAGAAGACAGAAAAAGCTCAGGTGCATACTTGGCGTGCTGTAAGACAAATACAGTGTTGAGTGGATGACTTCTGGTTACGGCTGGTGAATTTAAATAGGCAGAAACACTGGTGCAGACCTTAAAGAGATCAGTGGGACAAAACAAAATCTGGTTCAGAAGTCCGATGAATTGGAACATAGGCTTAAATTCAATTAAGCCAGATATGTGATCAACAGAGAAAACAATTTGTTGAAAACTTATTTCTAGCCATTGGGGGCCAAAAAGAAAGTTTCCTCTTGTTTCAGTCAGCAATAGATATTTTGAGCTTCTAATGGTACCTCCTGGAGAAACAGATCAGAAGGCCATTCCGAATGAAGCTAGCTTTGTTATCTCCTTTAACTAAACTTATTAGTTATGTGACCAGAGCAGGACATTACATGGTCTGTATACAGGCATTGTAGAAGGCACTTTTTAAGGCCATAGGAGACAATAAATATATTTATTTTTCCCCCCATGCTTTTCTCAGTGACAGATATTTTGAGTCAACTCTTCTAATGGTATCTCCTGAAGAAACTATGAGAAGATTAAAAGGTCTTTGCGGTGTGTCATTAAAACTCCTGAGGTAATTGTTCTGGACAGTTCCATCTCTCCGGGACAAAGACCCTGGTGATGAGGCTAGCAACAACGTGGGTGTCAGTGGAGCAATGGGAAGGATGGGGGTGCAGAGTGTGGGGAGGGGAGGGGGGCCATGAACCAATAATGAATCTGCCAACAGATCCCCCACCTTGGAAGAGAGAGAGAAAAAAATTGAATCTGAGAGATATGACTGAATATGACTCGCTGTATTCATTAAAATCTACCTTAAAACATCAATTCGTTCCAGTGGTGCAATGAGGGTGGGACTGACAGAGATGTTTAAGTCTGCGGCAGTGGAGAAAGTGATTGTGACAGGTTCAGGTGGAGCTACAGGCTGAGAGAAGGAGGTGGAGGATGAGGAGCGTAGGCAGTAGAAAAAGAGATGCGCACTGTTGGGACCCATCACTTCAACCCCCAATCAAAATCAACCCACATCTCTGCATCTCTCAGGAGTGTTTGCCTGCTTCAGGCAGAAAGGTGTGAACATGCACAAGTTATGATCATATTCATGGGAAGCCTAATTTTAGAGGGAAGCAGGCAAATCGGTCGGCGGTAAGAAGAGTTGCCTAAAACCATTCTCAGATAAATTAAGTAATGACTCAAGTTGGAGTAATCATATACTCTCAGAATTTTTTTTTTACTATACTGTCACTTGGGTGGTACCCTGAGGGTATGCTTTGAGTACCTTTATATACTTTTACCTTTCAATTCCATTGCAGTTATCAGTTATAAGTTTTAAGACTCCACAAATCCTTTCCTGACCCCAGACTTTCTGTTTTATTTTTAGAATTTAAAATATTAAAAAAGGTACTGCTTTCCTCAGACAAAACATATTTAAGGAACTAAATTGGACCATGTTGTGCCTTGTACATGTACACATGTACATTGTTTGTACCTTGATGAACCAAAAACGGAAAACAATCCGACTAAAAGAAATAAATGCCAGGTCCAATAGTCTCGTCAAGTACGTAGTTACCAATAGAACTGCAATGGAACGTCCAGCATTTGCACTTGCTTATTCTTCTCTTTTCAGGATCAATTTGATCTAAAATAAGAAAACATTACCCAGTGCCCAGGTGTTCATCCAACAGAACAAGTTGAAATTGATATGGATTTGGATTAATACTGAGTGTAAGAATTATACTTTTATTATTCTTTTAAGTGCCCATTAACTGATTATTATTTTAAGTGCCCATTAACTGACTCACTTTTTAAAAACTGGTATAGTATGTTGACACTTAGTGGTTCCACTCTTTCCAGTCCAAACAGTCTATATATGGAAACTGTACCTTCAAAACAGCCATTTTTAATTCACTGAAAGTGCACTTACATATTTACATGTATTCAGCCTACAGCAGTTTAGTTCTGCCCATTAATGCTGTAGTTGCAATACAGAGCAGTCATTGAAAAAAAGGTCATTTGAATATAGTACTGTGCAAATGTCTCGAGCCATTCCTCATTTCTTGACATTTTGCTCTGAATTACTTTGGTGGTGCAAAAATACTATTTTATTCCTGTCAAACTGTTTTATTTTTGGTATAGTGAGTAGATTAAATGAAAGAAATGGAAACAGATGTTTTATTGAACAAGTGCCTATAGATACGTGGTGCCTAGATAAAGATGTTCCAACCACTCAGCATTCAGCACCACCAGTATACTGATCACTGGCCTGAACACCTGGAATCATCTGCACCTGTTTCTTCACTGGTTCAGGCCTTGTGTTAGATGTTCTTTGTTCCGCTTGAATGACTCACAGACACTCAATGACTGTGTGTCTTAACAAACAAAAAAATCCAAGTAACTGGTCAAGTATAGGGACTGGGCTGAAAATGGGAGCCAAAAACTTTCTTCAGGAACTAAAAATGAACTAACAAAAATACAAGAATTCTTAGTCTTTGGAAGCAAAATATGAAGAAATAAGGGGTGGCTAAAGACTTTTGCACTGTGGCATAATGGCAAAAATGGCTTGTTTAATTCTAAGGGATAAAAGGAGGTTGGAAAGCCTACACATAAAGGAGAATATAAAAACTTGGATAGTATAAAAAATGGACCTTGGCCAAAACTACAAAATACAAGGCAAATGTGTGATATACATCCTTTAAAAAATTCAAAGACAACATAATGCTGGTAGATCTACCTGATCTACAGATGTAGCAGAAGGAACTGAATAATTGTAAATTGTTGTCATGTAATTTTTTTTTCTGTCACCTGCACTGTGATCACCTTCTTCAGCACCATATAGGTTATATAAGCTAATATTTTTTTCTGTACAAACTGAAGTCACAGAGCCATTCAGGAGACAAACTGTTTGACAGTTCTTCCCCTTAATGCCACATTTCCCGAGATCTAAAGCAATACTGCACTCTGGTGGTTGGTCTGTATACCTAAATTAAATTAGTCAGTGGTTCACTCATGAGGCTCCATAAGCCGGCCCTATTGGTACAGCTGTGTACAAAACAAGGTGCATTTTGTTCTTGTAGTAATGCAAAATATTCTCAACATCCCTTATTAGAAACACCTACGACAGGGGTATTCAACTAAAATTTAAAGAGGTCCAGTTAGAGAAAATTTCCAGAAGCAAAGGTCCAGAAGATCATAATGTTTATATATATACAGAGGCGGACAAAGTACCTAGCTTCAGTAAAAGTACAGATACCGCTAGTCAAATGATACTCCAATAAAAGTGAAAGTCATACAGTCAAATTTCACTTAAGTTAAAGTACTGAAGTACTTGCTTCCAAAAATACTTAAGTATTAA
>JBBJLS010000109.1:3983104-3993152 GCA_037577275.1 Bryconaethiops microstoma | reverse complement strand
CACACACACACACACACACACACACACACACACACACACACACACACACACACACACACACACACACAGACAGTAGTGGTAGACTAAAGCCTAGCTGCTACTCCCTGTAGGCCTTGGTACTAAAAGTGTCCAAACTCTGTGAGTGGGGGAATAATAGTATACACACAGCCTGTAAATAAAACAGACTGTAATGACCACGTGTTGTTGGGGGAATAATGTGGATGTGAATGCCGATGGATGTGCTGGTTTATTTGTGCATGTGTAAAAATGTGTAGCTTACTGTATATATAGATATGGCTCTCGCTCTCTCTTACACACACACACGCACGCACACACTCACACACAGTTCCTTATTAGGCCAGGGCTCTCTGCTTATCTACCCTTGAAAACACTGACCTACATCGGACAAAGCACTTGATATCTGTCATAGTGACAGGTGTTATATGGGACATTTACGAGTACATATATTTGTGTGTGTGTGTGTGTGTGTGTATGTTTATTTATATGTATATCTCTAATTAGAATATGTAGTTTATTTGATTAAATTCATATTGTGGTATTTGCTTAAGCTTGTGTATAATTTCGTGTGCGCATGTGTGCTTGTGCTTGTGCTTGTGTGTGTGTGTGTGTGTGTGTGTGTGTGTGTGTGTGTGTGTGTGTGTGTGTGTGTGCGCGCGCATGCATGTGTTTCTGTATAGATCACACCTATGATGTGGTTACGATCGGCGCCCCAGCAGCCCACTGTCAAGGCTTTAAGAACAGTGGCCTGCGCAAACTCATCCAGAAATTTGAGGAGGCCAAGAAACAGTAAGTGAAAGTGAACAAAACCTGGCCTGACAATGTAACACTGACTGTGTGAGTGTTTGGTGTGTATGTGTTTCTAGAGTCATCACTATTGATTGAGACTGTTCAGATCCTTTCCATAATACACGTAATTTTTCAGTGTCAAAAACAGAAAAATATCTACACTGTCCAAAGAAAATTCCCAAAAATCTGCAAAATGGTACAATATACTGATCAGCTCCAACATTAAAACTAGTGAATTATATTGATAATCTCATTTCAATGGCACCTGTGAAGAGGTGGAATATATGAGACAGCAAGCAAACATTCAGTTCTTGAAGTTGATACATTGGTTGCAGGATAAAACTTGTAAGGATTTAAGTGACTTTGACAAGGGCTAAATTTTAATGACTAACTGGGTCAGAGCGTCTCCAAAACGACAGGTTTTGTAGGGTGTCCACTGTTAGTACCTAACAAAGATGGTCCAAGGAAAGACAACCAGGATGGAACAAAGTTGGTATCAGCACTGACTCTTTTATGGTGTTACTTTTAAGACAGTAAACACTAACTCCTTAATTGGGGATATATGTTCCACAATCATCTGCTCGTTTAATTTATAGAATGTCAGCACCTCTTCTTCTTGAAGTTACCTTAATTGCGGATCATAAATTGTAGCACAGCTCAAATCACATAAACAAGCATGGGGTTATACTAAGGTCTAAAAGCATAAAATGTCTTTAGGTGTCCTACAAGGTCAAGAAGAAAAAAACATCAGAGATAGCAAAGGTCCATTACACTACTGCAGCACAAAAAAGGTTAACACTGGCTACGATAGAAAGGATCAAAATATACGCTGCATTGCCGTTTTCTGTATATGGGACTGCGTAGTTGCAGGCCGGTCAGAGTGCCCATGCGGACTCCTGTCCACTGCTGAAAGTGACTACTGTTGGAATGTGAGCATCAGAACTGGACAGTGGAGCAATGGAAAAGGTGGTCTGGCGTGAAGAATTACATGTGGACGTCCTTTTACCTGAGAAAAGATGATGATGAAATGTACTGTGGGAAGAAGGCGAGCTGGCAAGTTTCTCCTGGGAAACCTTGGGTTCTGGCATTCATCGGATGGTTCTCTGACACGCACCAAACATTGTTGCAGATCGGGTACACCCCTTTAGCAATTTTCTTCAGAAATGACAACATCCTCTTTCAGCAGGATAATGCACTCTGCCACACTGCAAACATTGTTTAGGAATAGTCTGAGGAACATGACAAAGAGTTCAAGGTGTTGACCTGCAAATGATCCAGATCTCAATCTAATCAAGCGTCTGTGAGTAGTGCAACTAATCTTATGCATATAATCCCCAACTAACGTGATTGAAAGGATCTGCTGCCAGATCCCCCAGCACACCTTCAGAGGTCTTCTGGAGTCCATGAATCGATAGGTTAGAGTTGTTTTGATTGCATGAGGGGGGGCTACACAATATCAGACAGGTGGTTTTGATGTTATGGCTGATCAGTGTATATCAGTAAAGTGTGTGTATGAGTGTGCGTAAGAGAGAGAGAGAGAATATGAGTATAGAAGAAGTAGAAACTATCTTGCTTGCTTCCTCTGGTAAGACACTGATGTCTGCGCACCATCTATAACTGTCCACTCAGCAGTTTGACAACAGCAGATTTCAGCTACTCTTTCCAAATATTCTGACCATAACACAGCAGGCCTCTAAAACCACTTGCCATTTTGTTTATAGCTGCAGAAGCATTGAGCATATTTTCTTCCACAAGTTTCTCAACGTAAAACTGTATGCAGCTGCCCACATCACATGTTGCTTTATTTTGAGGCAAACTCGATTCTTTGGCCTGACGGTCCTCATTACATGTGATGTGTAAATGCTCTTGAAGTTGACATTAGCATTTCATACCATCGCATGTTCAATATTCCAGTTTCTTTGCCGGTTTATACTATTTTATACACAGACTTGTTGCTTCAAATTCATTTTTGGGTTGCTGCTTTCACTACCTGTTTTATGGTGATAGTGATCTTTTCCTGTAGAGATAAAGAATTTTTGTTGTTTTGATTTCTGGCTCTTTAATTGCCTTTTTGTTTTCTAATCAGCATTTATGAGGAGGAATGGTGAGTTCATTTTAAGTTGAACTTTTATCCACGTGTGCTCTTTACTATATCTGCATGACCCTTCATTTTCATGCACTGTCCTTTGCATTAAGGATTATGTGTGTGTGATCTGTGCTCAGTACACACCTTTATCCATGTTTATCTTTGTTTTTCTGCTGGAGTGTAAACACATACAACATGGTTTTGCATAAAGATTGCGCTTCTTTTCATTGGATAGAAGTGCAAACTTATGCTGCCACGTAATGATTACAATTAGTGATTGCGCATTGCATCGCATTATTGATATGGTCTGATTGGAAATTGAATGCTTGTATTAAGCTTTTTGGTGGGGCCGTACAGTTTCCATATAGAAAATGTACTTTTTCTGTTGTTTTCTTTCCTCTATAGGAATGAATGACAGGCAAAAGCTTGTGCACCCCAGTCACTTCAGAATGATACAAATGTACTGCTAACACTGCAGCTAGCAAAGATACTATATCAACCAGTTAGCAGCCACCTGAGATACCATAGTAGCCACCTAGTAGCCACCTAGAAGCAATGCTCTTGCATCCACCTTAGCAACTGGGAATTGCTGAAGCTGTGCAATCACTATGTATTTTCTAGTTAATGATGAGAATTTCTTCTTTTCTGGAATAAGTCTTGTTCTGTTCTTTTGGAAAACACCTGCAGGTACTGTGTTACTACAGGTCACCCCCTGCAGCCCCCCTAGATCCCCCACTGCATTCTAAAAAGGGAAGCAGATTCATATAAAGATCAACTGCAGTTTAATGTGGCCACTTTAAAGACCGAGATGTGATGTCTTTGTCTCATTGCTGAGCACTGTCTTTATCTGTATGTGCTGTATGCTGTTCTGGGGAAAAAAAGTGTGTGGCCTTTTTATTAGAAACAGTGGTGTTTTATTAGAGACTGTGGTCCATCTGTTGTCCATAGGTCTGTGCAATAAAGCCATATACATTAATATCTTTTGAAGAATGATTAAATAGTTCCAAGCAAATACTGAATAGTAGTTTTCCTTGAAATGCCCACCCCTACTATTTACTATGTAATTTTATTTTTAAGCACTTTTGTTAGCTTAGTAAATGCTAAAAATTAACTGAACATAGCATAGAACATATCAGTGGAGTTTGTTAAATAATCCCTCATCTCAATTTTTTGTTTTTAAGAAAATTTTTCCCTGGTCTATTTCCCAGTGTTCTTTCTCTGGTCTAGTTGTCCTGTATGTTTTGTGTTAGGCTTCCTCTTGATCAGAGGTCTTCAAATCTGGACCTGTAATCCAGTATTTGGTCCCGGATTTTGTGATCATTGGCAGTTAACTGAATTGTTGATGTTACTGACTGGCCATCAGTGGTTCACCTAGTAGTGATTGCATAATCCAGGTCCAGAAACTGGAATCTTTAGTTCCAAATGAAAGTCGTCTGTTCTTCCCCTTTCTCACTGGTCACTTCCTGACTGCAGAACTCCCCTTGGCTGGGTGTTTTGTGGTAATGATGCACAGAAAACAAAATTCATGACTAATTTTACTACTTTGTCATTTTCAGTTTCAACTTCAGTTCTCTTCCACCACCCCAAAATTTAGATAAAAACAAAAAGCCGAAACAAAACAATAAACATCACATTGTGCTGAGTGTTCCCTGTCATCTATTGCTATCTGTCCATGACCACATGTATCATATAAACTTTATAAATCCTTACAGCCCTTCCTTTATACTGGCCAAATCGTGGAAAACAGAATTTTCCTCCCCGTTTTTTAAATAAGATTTTGATGTAATATTCCCTATTTTTGTCATGACACAAATATCAGTGTGTTTCAGCCCGGAGTGCTTTTTGAATGAAGGTCTATATTAGGCTGCCAATCAGAAAAGAGGCCATTTGCATATTTAAATCTTAAATGCACTAAACAGCCTGTGTAATTCCAAGGGACTAGGAGGTTTGTGGCCTATATGTCTGGTATGGCTTACTTTTGATAAGTTGTATGTGATATGATAACATTATGCCTTGAATGTAAGTAGATGTTTAAGTATAGAGTAAAATGTTGAATGTCAAATATGGGCCCTTTAAGTAAGCATTGTTCGGTTCTGTGGTGAGAAACTGACCAATGATGCATGGTGTAGAGCAAGCATGTCGAACTGGGTTCTTTTCAGGTCACAGCTTTGTAGCGATTAGCATTTGCCCCCATTTATCTTTTATGAAAGCCTTGCTAATTGGGGCAGTTGGTGGCCTAGTGGTTAGGGAGTTGCCCCTGCACTCAGAAGGTTATGGGTTCAAATCCCAGCACTGCTAGTATCATCACTGAGGTAGTGATGTCATCACGTGAGCAAGGTATTGTTCCAGCACGCTGCTCCCCAGATGCTCTAGTTTATGGCAGCTCCCTGCTTCGCTTGCATGGGTTAATGAGTTAAATGCAGTGAAAGAATTTCACATTGTCCACACTGTGTGCTGTGCTGCGGTGTGTTCACACATGACTATACGGGGCCACTTTACTTTTACTTTACTTTAATCAGCTGATGTGTTGAATCGGGGACATTTATTAAGGCCTTATGCTAAAGTCTACAGTGCTGTGGCCTGCAAGGACTGGAGTCTGACATATGTGGTGACTGATAAATGCATAGTGTGTAGCAGTAGGTGGACCACAGTCTGTTACTTTGATTGGATGCAATATGGAGCTGCATAAAGTGGTCAGTGAGGGAGCATTCCAAGTAGCTGTTTCTTCTAAAGTAGATGTGTTTGAATGTTGTGTAACTGAATGTAATTGTGTAACTTTTTTCGGTCCATGCAGCAGTTCTCTGACCAGCTCCCAGTCCATTGTGTACATGCCTCAGGACATCATCCGTGCTAAAGAGATCATCTCACACATCAACACTCTGAAGACTCAGGTCAGCTACTACGCTGAGCGCCTGTCCCGGGCTGCTAAGGAACGCTCCGCCAATGGCCTGGATAGAACCCTCACCATACTAGCCGATAAGGTGGGCACCAGGAGGAGCATGCTTGGGCTATAAGACCTTTAATGTTCAAATGTTCAAATCTCCTTACACACAATTAGTCAGCTTCTCAGACCTGGTTTAAAGGAACAGTTTGGCAAAAAAATTGTAATGTATGTAGTTTTCCACTTACCCCAGAGATAGACAAGTTTGGAGTCCAAATTCTGCCTCTTTAGTTTACAGCTAGAGCTCTGACACTAATGTGTCTAACAAATACTAGGTCACTAACTCAAAAGCGATTCCACAAAAATACAGCACAAAAATTTCTCTCAACCTGCTCAAACCGTATCCAGCTCATCATTAATTTGGAGCAAGCATGGATGCAGTGTGATTATAAATCTGATTTGAGTGTATTATGATTCTTTATGGAAGGGGCAAAGCATGAAGACGCAATAAATTATTTTTTTTTTATATTTACAAACAATACTAGCATTTACTTTTGATAATTCTGCGGTATTATCTCATGGTGCACACCTAAACCACAGTTTCACTCATGCTAGACATCAGCCATTCACACAGTGTTTGTGGGATTATAACTGCTTCTAGCCAACAGTGTTAAATGTAGCTCTAATAAATGAAACTATATTAAACTATGTTAAAAAACCTATCATGTGTGACATAAACTATGTACATGACCTTAGAAACACCTCTCTCTACCTTTCTCTCTCTCTCTCTCTCTCTCTCTCGCTCTCTCTCTCGCTCGCTCGCAGACACGGCAGCTGGTGACAGTGTGTGACTGTAAGTTGTTGGCGTCTGCAGTGCAAGCCCTCAACGCTGCCCGGCCTGAGTACATCGCCTCAAAGAGCTCGCCCTCGGCCGATCTGGAGCATGTGGTGCTGCGCAACGACCAGGACACTCTGCTGGCCAAGTGGAGCGGACGCAACAGTCGCTCCTCCCTGCACGTCGACTGGCACGAAGAGGAGTGGGTAGGTCCGGCACTGACCACTGGCTCAGGAAACTATTTAGGAAAGGATTCAATGTGTTACGTGAGCTAGAATGAAATATGTATCATCGCCGTTGGGGCAACGCAAAAATACTAAAGCTTCATGGAAGGAAAAAAAACGATGATATGTAAATCTTAAACAATATCATCGAGTCTTAACTATTATAAATATTGAAACGAGTCGTTTTCGCTGCCTGTCAGGAGAAGGTGTGGGTGAACGTGGATAAGAGTCTGGAGTGTATTATTCAGCGAGTGGATAAGCTCCTGCAAAGAGAGCGGCTGCGCAGCAGCAGCAGTGAGGACATGTTCCAGAACGACCAACAGGGCAGCGCTCCAAAGAAAGGTAACCAGAAGAATGGAGCAGCATTTTGGATCAATCCAGTCTGCATGGACAGGTGTTCCTTAGCCACCCCACCGGATCAGCCATCATCTTTACCTCCGTCATCATCTCCCTCAGAAACATCATCATCATCGTTATCATCGTCATCTTTACTGCCTGCTCTGAACCCTGCATGCTCCCCTAGTACAGAATCACAGCCCTGTACGTCAGTCACTTTCTTTTGTCTTTTTTACTCTCTCTCTTACTTTTTTTTTTCCGTTTCATACTCATTCTGTCTCTTTTCATTTCTCTCTCTCTTTCCTCTCTGTCTTTTTTCTTACTTCCTTTCTATCTTTTCTTACTTTCAATATGTCAGTATTCTTTCTGTCTTTTCTCTATTCTCTATTCTCTCTCTTTTTTCTTTTTTTTTTATTTACTTTGTTTCTTTCTCACTTTTTATATTCTCATTCTGGTAATCCCATGGTAGTCTCTGCTGCATGTGGAGCCTTTTTGGATTCAACTATAATTTTTGAAACCTTGTGCCTTGTTATGATGCTGCATAACACACACGCGCACACAGCCTCTTTCTTGCCTCTCTCTTTCACCTGCTCAACCAGGAGGGTGCATGCTACCATAGCAACAGGATTCTGCATAAGTTTCTCATTTGTTATTTTTACATAAGCTAATTTTTTCATTTTGTCTCATCACTCAGTCTGTCACAACTGTTTGTGTCTCACTTCATCCAGCATTCTTGTTACCCTCGCTGTCTTTCAGTGTAAAGTTCACCACTTTGTGTAGTTCAGTCACACTGTTCAGTGTGTGTCTGTGCATTTCAGAAGACTGTGGTATCGATTAATCTAAACTGCATTTTGTTGCTATGTCATTTCTCTGCTCTGGTGGATAGTCTTGTCTTTTGTTCCAGCATATGCACCCACTGTGACCATGTGACTGGCCACTGACTGCATGATTGGCTAGCTGGCTGGCACTCTACCAGGGCATCTCTCTGTGTTCCTGCTAGTTTGTTTTGATCTGTGCCAGATAGAGAATTGGCAGAACACAGAAATTTGGCAAATTAAGAAAAACACAAATCTCAAGAAAACATAAATTCAAATCAATGTACCCTTCTGTTTAGTCTCTGTGTTTATTATCAGCAAATTGTTTAACATCAATTGCTGCCGAGCTGATCATTTCCCTTGATTTTTGAGGCTTAATTAGCGTTCTGATTGCTTTCAGTTCAGAATAGTACCCCACTCCTGTGTGCAGTCTAATACTGACCCAGAATGGTTTGTCTTGCTCATATTGTGTTGCTCAGACCTGTAATGGCCATGTGACTGTTTGTCTGTGTGAGCTTGGCTAGGCCAGGCTGTGTATGCTGGTCCTGCTTCCTAACTTTGCATGTTGCACCTCCGCCCTTCTAGATGGCAGTAGCAGCATAGAGGAGAGTTACCCAGGTAAGAGCCCCCCAGCCCCCGTTGCTAGAGCGCTTATGCAAAATGTCTATCAAAAATAGTCAAGTCATTATCATTTATATGTGTTGTGTGTTGTGTTTTCATGTTTTGATCTTAGAATATTACAAAGTAAGCTAATTGGTTACAAATCGGCACTGTTGGAACACAACCTTGTATGTCCATTTGTGGTGGTTTTAGATGTTTTCTAGAAATACCAGCCACCCTTTACGTTGTGTACCTGCAGTTAGCCTACTGCTAACACTGTAGCCTACGATTAGCTTACCGCTAACGTGCCTGGGTCTGGCTATCACAACGTAATCGCTAGTGGCTTGTGTAGTCCTTGAATAGCAGGCTGTGTTATTGTTTTTTGCGATCACTAGATTATGACCATTTGGCTTGAAAGTGTGTCTTTCAAGCAACACTATTATTCTCATTATTGTTGTTTATTCTTATACTTAATAAATGTGTTTAAAAAGTTTCAATAAATTTTTTTTTTTTTTTTTTTTTTTTTTAAGGTTGAAAATTTTTGTAGCCTTTTCATATTTTATGAGGTGGTGGGGAAAATGACCAAATATTGGCCCCCCCAAAAAAAAATAAAAACAAAACAATAGTCCGCTTCACAAATTGGCCATCGGCCGACCCTGATTTCTAAATAGCAGCATCGCCATTGGCCATAGAAAAACCTATATCGGTCAACCTTTTTTCCTTCTTCCAAGTTACCAATTGCAGAGCTTTTGTTCCAACAGTGGCAATATGATTTACCTCATAGAATAAACCACAGCAGAAAATTGCAATGTGTGTGTGTGTGTGTGTGTGTGTGTGTGTGTGTCAGGCGAGTGGAGTGAGGCTCTGTATCCCCTGCTGACAACGCTAACGGAGTGTGTGGCGATGATGAGCGATAAGGCGAAAAAGTCAATGGTTTTTCTGCTGATGCAGGATCGAGCACCCACCATTGCCTTGGACCTCAATCTGCAGTACCGCCGAGACGTGGTCTTCTGCCAGACAGTGAGGGAAAACACACAGATTTAAAATTGTACTGTTTAACAATAGCAATAATACTAATAATAATACAGGCTAAAAATCCTCAATAGCACTATGAGCTATGGGTTTAAGGGTATGCTAGTGGTTGCACTGTTCATTTTAGTAGTCGACCAGTCTTTTTAAAATAAGCATTGGATTAGCAGTCATAGTAAAAGTGTGCTGCAGTTGTGATTTACATGCACCACCCAAGATTGCCACAATTACCCCACCGTTCTTCTAAAGTTTTATTTTTATACTTTTTATAGCTGAAATTTCCTGTCGCTTCTCTTCCTACAGTTTTTAAGAAATTAGCAACATTCCAAGTCTGACATGTGTGTTATAACATATCCCCCCCACCCGCCAATGTTTTTTCCCCCCACACACTCTCTCTCCCTCTCCCTCTCCCTCTCCCTCTCCTTCTCTCTCTCT
>JBBJLS010000109.1:3958890-3971751 GCA_037577275.1 Bryconaethiops microstoma | reverse complement strand
TGTGTGTGTGTGTGTGTGTGTGTGTGTGTGTGTGTGTGTGTGTGTGTGTGTGTGTGTGTGTGTGTGTGTGTGTAGAGAGAGAGTTCAAGGAAAACTGTTGATTGTGGTTGAAAGACTGGGTGATGTGTGGGCAGTGGACTGTGTCTCTCCACTCTGTTGTTTTGCTGAATCTTTTGACTGTGGCACAGATGAAAAAATAGTGGCAGTGTTCCACAATTGGAAGAGCTCTCTCTCGCCTAAATGACCCAGAGAGAAAGACCGGTGTGAATTTAAACAAACTGCCTCAAACTGCCAGCATGCCTGTCCACCTCTCTCTAATAAAAATTCGAAGATGGGTGGTGAGGAAACCCAGTTTGGACCTATTGTGGACCATAAAAATATAATAGAGCCTAATAGCTGTTAGATCTTATGATGAAGTTCTATTGGGAAAACTTGAGGGGTTTGTTGGCATTCTATGTAAATTTGCTCCTGGAGGAAATTGCTTAAGGAGACACAGAGCAGTCGTAACATGCTCGCAGCAGGTTTGCGCCTGTGACTTCTTTAATATTGGCAAAGTTATTCCCACAACTTGTTCATTTTGATTAATGTCTTGTTCTTGCTCAGATTATTTTGGTAGCTTTGAGTCTTATTATTAATGTAATTTACTTGCTGGTGTTTCTAAAATGGTCCCGCTCTCCCCCAAAAGATATTTTTAATTGTAATCTATGGACCATAAGCAGAACATTCCTATTTGAATTAGGATTAGATGATCTTCCTGTTGATGCGAATGGAGGATGTTTACAGCATGGAGGAACACCTCTGCCTGTGCTGACTTCAGCTTTGCTGTAGATCCTGCGGTGCCTCAGTCCACTGTCCCACACAGCCCAGAATTCACCTTCCACCACAGGCTTCAGTTGGGATGATCACCACTGTCAAACACTGACAAATATTCAAAATGTAATTAGGGTTTTTATGCGTGTTGCCAAACACACCTACATTTTTCTTATATGTTATGTTTTCCCCTCAAGGTCCACTTTAAATGTTAGTGTGGATTTATTTCCCAGAAGCCTCTCTTAGAATTAAGCAGGTAGACTTTGTCACTGTGCCTTTAACATGCATTCAGGGGTGTTTTTAAATGCTGTGCTCACACACAAACGGAGCCATCAGAAGGTATATATCATTTATAACTGGCATGAATAGCTGTGAAGTAAGATGTTTTTATTTCAAACCAAAGCACAGATTCATTTCATTTTTAAAAGGAGCATTTGATGCAAAATGAAACGCAACATTTAAAATAAATGCCTGTGCATTTAATAATGATGCGAAAATAAAAATGTACTATTTAACAATTGACATTATATTTCATGTATAATTCTTTTTGGGAAGCCAGCTTGGAGGCTTTTAAGCAGCATTGGTTGGACACTAAGTAAGCTGACGGTGAATTAGAGGTCATTTGTGGGACCATAATAAAAAATGAAAGAGGACCATAATAAAAATAACAAACAGTGGTGCTTGAAAGTTTGTTAACCTTTTAGAATTGTCTACAGGTCTGCATAAATATGACCTGAAACATCATCAGATGTTCACACAAGTCCTCAAAGTAGATAAAGAGAACCCAGTTTAATAAATGAGACAAATATTTCACTTGGTCATTTATTTATTGAGGAAAATTATCCAATATTACAAATCTGTCAGTGGCAAAAGTATATGAACCTTTCATTTCAGTATCTGGTGTGACCCCCTTTTGCGGCAATAACTAAACGTTTCCGGTAACTGGAGATCAGTCCTGCACATTTTAGTCAATTCCTCCTTACAGAACAGCTTCAGCTTTGGGATGTTGGTGGGTTTCCTCGCATGAACTGCTCGCTTCAGGTCCTTCCACAACATCACAATTAGATTAAGGTCAGGACTTTGACAAGACCATTCCAAAACATTAACTTTATTCTTAATCATTCTTTGGTAGATCGACTTGTGTGCTTAGGATCGTTGTCTCACATTCTCTTGAGATTTTCCTTTAATATTTGCAGGTATAATTCAGAATTCATTGTCCCATCAACAATGGCAAGCTATCCTGGCCCAGATGCAGGAAAACAGGCCAAAACCATGATACTACCACCGCGTTTCACAGATGGGAAAAGGTTCTTATGCTGCAATTCAGTGTTTTCCTTTCTCTAAACATAACGCTTCTCGTTCAAACCAAAAAGTTTTATTTTGGTCTCATCCGTCCACAAGACATTCTTCCAATAACCTTCTGGCTTGTCCACATGACCTTTAGCAAACTGCAGAAAAGCAGCAATGTTCTTTTTCTCCTTGCAACCTTGCCATTAACACCGTTGTTGTTCAGATGGTGGACTCATGAACATTAGCAAGAGCAAGAGAGGCCTTCAGTGGTTTCACAGTTACCCTGGGGTCATTTGTGACCTGGCTGGCTATTACACGCCTTGCTCTTGGAGTGATCTTAGTTGGCCAGCCACTCATGGGCAGGGTAGCAATGTTTTTAAATTTCCTCCATTTGTACACAATCTGTCTTACTGTGGATTGGTGGAGGCCAAAGTCTTTAGAGATGGTTTTATAACCTTTTCCGGCATGATGAGCATCAGCAATCTTTTTCTTGATGTCCTCAGTTATCTCTTTTGCCACGATACACTTCCACAAATATGTGTTAACACTTTGATAGATCCATGTTCATTAAATAACACAGGGTGCCCACTCACACCTAATTTTCATCCCATTGATTGAAAACACCTGACTCTAATTTCACATTTAAATTACCTGCTAATCCTAGAGATTCACATACTTTTGCCACTGACAGATATGTAACATTGGCTCGTTTTCCTTAATAAATAAATGACCAAGTGAAATATTTTAGTTTTACTTATTTAACTGGATTCTCTTTGTCTACTTTGAGACATGACCTGAAACATCATCCGATTTTCAGGTCATGTACAGGAATGTAGACAGTTCTAAAGGGTTCACAAACTTTCAAGCACCGCTGTAGGGCTGGTACGTCATGGTTAAAGCATGAACAACGATGTTCGCATATTTTTTACATTATTGTCAGCATTGCTACTTAAATAAAGACATGATCTTCATGTTTGCTGAAAGTATGGTTTTCAGTCTGTCGAGCTGTCAAAATACAACCCAAAGTAATTGGCCTTCAGCCTTTCAGCAGGACAGAATAACGATGCATCCTAAGAAGTAATCTGATTTAATGTACATTTGGAACATAAATATAGTATAAATACACTATATGGACATACGTTGTAGGACACACCTGATGCTCAGGGTTTGAGCCAGACCCTTTATTTCCCGTGAAGGACAATCTTAATGCTTCAGCCTACCAAGACATTTCTGACAACGCCATGCTTCCAACTGCGTGGGTCAATACATTTTTGCCAAAACAGTGCAGGCCTCAACTGTTTCCCATCACAATTCTCATTTCAATATGTAGCACTACGGGTCCATTTTATTGTCCAGAATTGTTACATTTTGTCCAGCTTGTGTCCAGAGTTTCCCACATGAAGCAGGTTGAGCCACAACAGGACATGTGCATTTTACAATGAGTGCCACCAGAGGTCTGCATTTTGCTGCAGTCTAAAACGTTTCTGAGTAGTATCTATAGAAATCTTTAAATATCAGTAGATTCCGGTGTAAACAGGTCTTAAGACTCGCTAACATGTTATATTTGAGTCGTTTAATTGTCCACTGTATTGCTCTGCTTGGCTCTCAAACACATCAGTGGACAGTATGTTGGACAAATGGACTTACGAGCATTAACAATAACAATATATTCAGTATATACTTCAACAACTCTTCCACGCAGGAGCTCCAGCCTCACAAATTCATTTATTTTCTATTATTGTAACCTGTATGTGCGTACAGCACAATAAATCTGGCCTGGGTTCGGGTATAGGGAACCTCAGTTAATAAGGGGCATTTTAAAGAGTTAATCGAATTTACACAATTTTTCACTTAACCCAGGTGTCTTCAATCAAGGTTTCATCTTTTGTTATAAGGCAACTGCCAACAGCAGAAGTCACCCAAACCTTTTCTGTAATACATAACTTTTCAACCCACTCACATGGGCGCCGAAACCACTAAAAATCATTCGTTTCCACTCCAACCACTCACCCCCCAACCACCCCCCCCCAACCAGCGATTTGTATGAGGGAAACACCGACACACCATGTCATTATTAGAGCGTATATCTACCACATACAATCCTTATTCCATACACAAATATATGAATATACAAAGTTTAAATTAGTTGTTTATATAACAGTACTGGAGAAATCAACTGCTTACTCAGAAACGAGCGGGTTTGTAAAGTTAAAGACACAAAAAAGCTGCAGGTGATGTAAGATGGAATAGATTTTTCGTGCATAAACCCGTAAACTTGGTTTGTAGGTATTACAGAGGCATAGCTGGACAAATCACATTTATTTGAACATAAAACCACGAAATGTATTGTGTAATAGTAACATCTGAACCTAGAAAAATGATTAAAACTTATGTTCATTGTCTTGTCAAGTCTAAATTTCTTTTTTTAAATCCAGCTCTGAATAGGCTGAAGTTCTGCACGCTCACAGACTCTTGTTATTCACTAAATGATGTGAAGTTCGATTCAGATTCTTTTTAACCGTCCGATTCATTGATTCAATCGAATCAAATCCATTCTCGTCATTATATCAATATAGCAATCGGTTCGGAAAGTTCGGAGACCCACTGGTAACATAAAAACAAAACGGCCACATCGTATAGTGCATGTGAATGATATTCAGTCGTTGCCACGAGTTAACTGCTCTATATGGACAAAAGTATTGGTACCTGTTTTTCAGAGTTTGTGCTAGACCCCATACTTCCAGTCAGTACATTTCAAACAACGCCATGCTTCCGATTTAGCGGACACAGTTTGAGGACGAACCTTTTACATTCCGACATGACTGTGTCCCAGTGCACAAAGGTCCTTAAAGACATGGCTGTGTAAGCTCGGTGTGGAAGAACTTGACTGGCCCTCACTGGTTGAGCCCTGACCTCAACTCCATCCAATACCTTTGAGAAGAACTGGAAAGGAGATTGCGAGACAGACCTTCTCGTCCAACATCAGTGCCTAAACTCATAAATGCTCTACAGAATGAATGGGCACAAAATTCCCACAGAAATTTCAAGAAGAGTGAAAGCTATTATAGCTGCAAAAGGGGGACCAACTCAAGAAAGTCTATGTATTTGAATGCAATGTCATTAAAGTCCCTGTTGGTGTAATGGTCAGGCGTCCCGACACTTTGTCTATATATAGTTCACAGTATCTCATTCCTATATGCCTTGCTGATCAGGTTAGGGCCACACATTAGGATCTCGTTCCCATACATGAATGGGCTGTAGTTACACAGAAAGCATACAAGTACAGTTGGACAAATGTCAGTTTAAAGACGTTCATATGTTGTGACACTTAACTGAAGTCTTCAAAAAGTCTTCAAATGATTTCGATTCAGCTTGTGAATCGGTTCAGTGTTGAAAAGAGTCGGCTCATAAGAACGATTCGTTCATGAGTCGAGAGCAGCTTGCGCTCACTCTCAGAGTGACTGCGAGCACGCGCGAGCTGCATTTGTGGCGCGAGACGGCAAACGGCTCTCAACGACTGGAACCGCAGATCCTCGAAGCTGGAGCAGGCAGTCCGAAACCCACCCGCCTTTCAGTGGGCCGCGCCGGCCGGGCAGCCCCCCATCTGGACCGATGTGCTGGCAGAGATGTCTCGACACATTTACATCAGAAACAAGATCGGAGAGGGCATCCAGGCGCCCATCTTCCAGGTGAGGGTCACCTGTCTGCGCGCGCGTTCTGGAGGGCAGCTGGAGAGGGAAGGGTGGAGGTGAAGTGGTAAATGTCTCTCTTCATATCCCACCTGGACCACTTTTCTCTCAGCATTGTTAGAAACCGACATCGGCCCTCAAAAGAGTTCAGAGGCTGACAGACTTCATTTTGGATGTCTGATGATGGGGTTGTTTTTGATCAGATTTGGGTGGTGAGTAAGTTAACCTTGGTTCTGTGTAGTTAAATATATTTTTAATCCACTTATTATAAATACATGTACGAGATTTTTACGATAGCGTTTTACTTTGTGGGCAAAGGAACCCAGTTTCATATATTTATTTACCACCGAGAGAAGTTTAGAGGCTAACACTTTTTTGCAAACACATGCTAGAAGTTATAAGTTATAGGTAACTTTTTGAACCTGGTGCATGTTCACTCGCACAAAGTTGTTTATGGGAGCTGCTTAACTTTTTGCTTCTATTTGATTCACTGCTTCACTGAAACACATGCGATATCTCATTGAAGAATTTGTTTATACGCTACTCTGCTAACTTAATGCCTTAGCAAATGCTATTCATGTGTGCGTCTAAGCTGTCAGTCTGGATATTTTTGAAACACTAATGAGTTTTTCTCTACTATTTCCTAGAGCAGTGCACTAGGGCAGTAATTTTGTTCTACCCCTTGAACCTCGAGGCACTTTCCCCTACACACTTTGGTATTTTCCATCCACAAACACATCTTATTCATCTAGTCTGTCCATCAACAAGCCCATCCTTAGTTTAACTGGCAGTGGTAGAGCAGGTCAAATGTGGAAGCATGCAAGTCAGAGCTACCCTAGGAGCATGATTTAGAACCACTGCAAGGGGGGATTCCTTTTATTTGCAGTGTACCTTGCTGTTCAGCTTCCTGAGGTCACATATGGTAAATGACCACAAGAGGAACAACCTCTATGACGTCCTTTGTGAAATGAGCACACTGACCCACTTTGAGGTGGCCCGGTTTAACAAACTCCGAGAAGAATGAGCCGGTGCCTGTGCTCACACTAGCGGCTAGCCCAAGAGACTGCCAAAAATGGATCAAATCAGGACTTACTAATTAACCTATCCCACTGAGGCTAACGTTGCTATTCATGGACAGGCTTTAGCTTTAGGTGAAGGAGGGGAAAAGACAAGGCAGGCTGGGATGGGTTCATTGTTATAAACCTTCATAGTATATTTGGTAAAAATATGTGCAGCAAGTGGTGACTAATTGCAAGTTTCTTGCATCTTTTTATGTTTGTTTTATTGTCAGGTTTGAGTTCTTTAGTGTCAAAATGGTCTCTATTGATACTACAATAACATTCTGATGTTTAGAGTGAACGTGAGACATGGAGGTCCAAGTATTGATATTTAGTGTGATTGCGACAATCACGCTACTGTTCTTGTTAAGTATTGAACATTGATTGTTTAAAAAAATTATTTTTTGTGGTCGAGTCGCCTCTATTATATGGGGAATGTTAGAGGATGGTAAAGTTCCCTTAAAAATGTGTATTAGAGAGAGAGTCTGTGATCTCATGGATAAGGAGGCCAGAAAGGGACAAAAAGTGAAAAAACACAATAAGAAAAACACAGGGAAAACACACAACAGACTCATAAACAGGTGCTAAAGCTCAGGTCAGTTTTTAAAAAAAAAAAGAAAAATACTCCAATATAAAGATGGACGTGGCTATGTGCGTTTTCAGACATCCTTACCCATAAATGGTTTGGTAAGAGCCAGTAAGTTCATTCCAGGACTTTAAAATATGACTGTGTTTTCTCAAATAGAGGTAGATATATTAAATCATACTAGACTACTACTGAGCAAGTGTGTTGCCAAGCATGTGTTGTGAAGAACATGACTGAAACACTGAGCCATTGTTTACTAAAAAGTTACTCTAGCTCATGTCAGCTTGTTCGAGAAAGAGTGAAAAGACACTCATCAGTTTTATATGTTGGCACATCGTCTACTAAGGAAAAAAAATAATTACCACACCAGTACCTGACCATAGACATGTTAGATTATTAGTTTACTGATTCACTAGGAAAAATGTATCGACTTTTATTTTTGAATATTTAAAAAATCCTGAGAACAATTCCTCCTCAACATCTGTGTACATCCATATTTGTAACATTTCATTAAAAGAGAAATATTTGTTTTCCTGATTACAGAATTATGTCAGCTTTGGATTGGATTTCACTTTGGTGATCCTGTGAATTGAACGTGTTTACCCAATAAATTCAGAGTTTTATTTAATACCAAGGCTATTCTGTGTTTCTTAATATATTGGAGCAAGAAACAAATGGCAGGTTCTGCCCATTTAAGGGGTTATTCCCATTGTTAGGCTCATACCATTTTAGTCCTACCAGCCATTCATTGTCTTCTAAGAATTCATGACAGATTTGGTTAAGAATCAAACATATTCCCTCCAAAAACTGCTGTTAAAAATTTCTGTTTCTGTACATAACAGCAAATTTCGAAGAGAAGATGTGTAATTGGATAATGTTTTCATGATTTGAGTGGGAAGGCTTTGAATTATTTTCTAAACATCATTGCAAAGACATCATTTTAGTTTTTGATACGCTTACTGATGAGGTCATTTGGGTGACTTTATGAAAATTATAAAACCACAAAAATGCTTTTTTCTTGTTGATATTCATTTTCTGAGCTGCTTATCATAACCAGGGTTGCAGGCAGTGCTGCAGCCTATGCCAGTGCTAACAGGGCGAGAGAAACACTCTGAACAGGTCGCCAGTCCATCGCAGGGCAGAGATACAGACCAACACATGCACTCACACAGTCACAGCCTTGATGTAGCATAAAAAAATATGTTTTATATGTTTGCTGTCCCAGTACTGTGTATTTGCTATGGCTTCTATTTTTTTTACCTTAATTTCCATAACAAGAGTTAAAACTAAATAGCAACATATTAGGTTGTTTGCTGCCCCAGCACTGTATATTTGCTATGGCTTCTATTCTTTTCCTTAATTTCCATATCATAGAATCACCCACCAGTACTGAGCAAAGAACTGTGGTGCTACAAAATGTAGCAACAAAAGTGATGTCTCTCATGAAGAAGGAGGTTCAGGCTCGGATTTCCATTCATTCATAACTTAGACTTGTATTTATAAACACAAAGAAGGCACGAGGGCCAAAACACAAGAAAACCAAGAACCTGAACCTGAACAACCACACTTACAACTCATACAAAGGATGGGTAGATGATGGTGGACCAACACAGGAGTATAACACAAGGTAAACTAAATGCACAATTGACTAAGACATGAACCAATAGGGACACACAATCACTTTAACAGAAACTCCCGACAGCTGTAACAAAAGACACTAAACCAAAACCGAGTGTACTCAGACCCAATGTCAAAGTCGTTCAGGGCAGGGCAAAATCAAATCCTTTTTTTGCTTGTAGGGTCAAGGCTTCTGCCAATGATTTGGCAGGAGTGGTTGGATAGCTTAAGCATAAATTAATCTGACTGGATGATTAAGCATCGCCATCACAATGCTTATTGTGTCATAAATCTTTAAGAATCATTATAGAATCATATCATGAGTCTAGTGTTATGTTTATATAGTGAGACCTCTTTTCATAAAAAGTTATAATAGACAGAAAAACTGGATTATTTAACAAGGCTCATTTATAATACAATGAATTTGAAACACATTTCTACAATTATAGATTGATTGAAGGATTTGGTAGGAAGAGGTCTATTAAAAGGTGGTGTGAATTGGAAATTAGAATGTGTATTCCTGTATCGTGACGGATTTCCAAGTGATCTCAGTGACAGGTGTGGACACTCTGATCAAAGATTACAGGTAAACAACAATTTTGTCTTCTAAATGTTGTGAAATGATGAATTATACTTAAAATAATACAGTAAAAGGTCAATTTCAGGTTGACTTTAAGGCCTTAATCAGGAACTACAGCAATTTGCAGAAAGATTCATGATCATGCTGTTTATTATTATTTGCAAAATAAACAAGTTTAAGACAAACGTTACATTTTAAACCATGCCCCACATTCTGTGACATTTTACACATTTTTGGTCACCTTTGGGTCATACAACACAGTCTTATCAAGTTTGTCACTTGTGATGCATAAACAACTATATTCAATTTTTCATTCATCAGACCCTTCTCAGCCCATCATTCCCAAATATAGAAACATCTTTCCTCTAGTGATTGAGCCGAGTTGCTCTCTGCTGCTCCTGCAGGTGAACAGAGGAACATACTCGAGACGGAGCCGACTGAAACGTTCGGATGGCAGCACCACTTCCACCAGCTTCATCCTCAGACAGGTGAGCAAAGCAACTTTGCTTCTGCTGCTCAGTTCTCTGCTTATTTGTAGGGTTTTTTTTATGGTCTACCTTATTTGGATAATGAATACTAGAAAATAAAATGAAGCAACCCAGGACATTTTGGTTGCAAATGTTGCTCTTGTGATCTGAAAGTGAACTGGGAATTTGCAAAGTGCACTCATCAGATTTCAGCAGTCATTCTGTTTGGCTCGATCCAGGTCAGGAAAACTAACCTAAATCTGGGTGTTCTTTCTAAGCTTGAATGGGGCGCTATTGATTGGTGGCTAGTTCAGTGCTGTCACTGTGTGTCCACCATGACAGACAGAACTTGGAAAATGGTATAGTGCACTCACTGGTCAGATCATTTGTAAATCATTTCCAGAGTTACAGATGTTCTTCCCCCTCTCTGGGTCCTTATTCTGAGTTAAGAAGCTATAAACATCTTGTGGAAATTATTGGTTCATGTGATCATTATTGGTTCATGTGACGTTATTAGTTCATGTGATCACCACTTAACATTTAGATTTGATGGATGCAACAAAACATGACCACATTCAGCGCCTTTTTGTGTAATTTGATAAGAGAACTGAACAGTGAAGACACCGAATAAAAATATAGATATTGCACTGTGCATTATAGACACATATTGTAATATTCTTGACACACATTAAGTCAGTTGAAGGAAGTAAACAATTGAAGGAATACCTAAACATCTTACATGTAGCCCATTAAAATGTTGCCACACGAGCTATAACAATTTAAAAACAGATTCTATATATTATAGTAGTGTATATATCATTGTATTTGAGTAGTCTGTACGTGTTTTAATTAAAAGCGCACTTTTAATTTTATATTTGTATTACGCAGTTTGATTGATTTCTCTTCTTGTGTATGGGTATGTGGGTATTGCACAAATTTGGTGTGGTTGATCCTGCCATCTCATCAGTATTATTTTTGGCAAATCTAATTATAGAACAATACGCTGTATGCATAAATAACAGCACTGAGCATACTGATGGACTTCACTGATGGGTCAGTGCAGACAGAGAGTGAAATTTATGCATTGAGAGAGTGAGGCATATTACTGTATATTCGAATCACATCATTGTACAGGGGGGAACGGCGGGGGGGGTGCAGGGGGGGGTATTGAACGCTCCCAGCCAAGAAGAACGCACGTCAGCACCAGTGCTGACTGGGAGCCGGCTTGGCCAATCAGCACCGAGCTAGCCAAGTGTGTCATCAGGCTGATATTGAGGAAGGGTTCTCTCTTTCTCTCTATACCTTTTCTCTTTCCCTCTCTTCCTCTATCTGTGCCTCCCTCTGTCTCTCCATCTCTCCTTCCCTGTCTCGGGTGCGCAGTGCCGTGCGTGTGTGTGTGCATGTGTGTGTTGAGGGATGATGAAATGCCAGCGTCAAGCAGCCTCCGGGGAGCTTCTCCCAGCCTGGGGATGTGAAAGAATCATAGGCTGAACGAGGGATCTGCTCCAACCTGCAGGCCAAGCCTTCTGCACAAGCGTGCCTTACCTTTCTTGCTTTCTCTCTCTCTCTCTCGCTCTCTCTCTCTCTCTCTCTCTCTCTCTCTCTCTTTCTTTCTGTCTTTCTCTCCTTCTCTTCTTGCTTGTGTTCTCCAATAGGCATCTCTTGCTGCTTTTTTCCCCCTCCCTGTTCTTCTTCTGCTGAAGGAGAGGATCGTCATCCCCCCCATCAATTCTCTTTTTTTCAGTGGTGGTGGCTCCCTCCTCCCCCCTCTCTTCCTCTCCACCTCCTCTCTCTCTCTCTCTCTCTCTCATTTTTTCTGTTCTTGAAGAGGAGCTCTCTGGAATAGCAAACCTCCATGTATGACAATTTGTACCTGCATGGATTTGAAGACTCGGAGGCGGTGAGTATAGGATTTTGGGGTTTTTTCTAATTTGTTTCTTCCTTTCCTTGGTGTTTGTGTGTATATTTTTGCTGCTGCTGCTGCTCGTGTGTGTGTGTATGATGAGCACTGGCTCATCTGAGCTGCACACACAGGGCCTGGGAGATTCACCGTAACGCAGTGTTCAGAGATGCAGCAGAACGATCACTGTGGGTGTACTGTAGGGACACGTTCGACAAAGCCTTTTGTGTATGTGTGTTTTTGTATGTGTGTATTTATCGGTAGGACACACTTCCACTGAGCGCCAACCTTTCTGATATCTATATGATAACCATATCTGTAGAGTGAAGCTCTTTTTTAATGGCTTTACAGCCTCACATGCTGTGTAGCCTTAGTCTGTAGTGGAGTGTTCTCCACCACACAGATACTTTGTTTCTTTTTTATTTATTGTAAGGTGCACCTGCCGTCCCTTTAAGCTAGAGTGTGCATTATGTATATCATGATATAGGCTCTGGCAACGGAAAGCTGCATTTATGGTCATTGTGTTAAAGGGCCAGTATCCTGTTTCTGGCTCTGCACGCCAGCCAGGCAGGTTCAGTGATGATGTGTAGAATATAATGAGTCACATGGTTTAGGTGGCCCACTTGAACGTCATGAGGAGGAACAGAAAAAGCCAGTAGCCTCTGTATGGCTGTACGGTTGTGTCACATGTAGTGTGATATAATATTTCCTGTTCTGATCCAGTGAGTTGTCAGGGTGGGAGAGATGTGTAATTTAGGGTGGCTGGTCAAAAGGACTTTTGCTGCTTTTCTTTGCTGTGTGTGTGTGTGTGTGTGTGTGTGTGTGTGTGTGTGTGTGTGTGTGTGTGTGTGTGTGTGTGTGTGT
>JBBJLS010000109.1:3917276-3955918 GCA_037577275.1 Bryconaethiops microstoma | reverse complement strand
TATATATATAAATAAATAGGCATTAACAGAAAAGCCCATTAGTCAATGCATGGACAGTGCACTTGTGTATGCAAATCAATATCAGCCTCTGATTGGCTTATGCTGACATGAGTTCCTTGACTTAATAAATTATTATAGTTCCCTCATTAAAAGGGCCGTAAGGTTGGCGCGGTGGAGAGGAATCTAAACACAAGATGAGAGACACGGCAGCAGGAGACAGACATTTACATTACATTTACAGCATTTAGCAGATGCTTTTATCCAAAGCGACTTCCATTCCCTAACTACAAGGGACATTCTCCCTGAAGCAACTTGGGGTTAAGGGTCAGGAACCCAGTGGTGGTGTGATGAAGGTAGGATTCGAACCCATGACCTCTTGGTTGAGAGGCAAGTACCCTACCACTAGGCCACCACCGCCCCACAGACACACCTCACATGTGTGGAGATACTTCACTCTACACAACACAAAAAGCACGGTGACCTGCACAACCTGCAAGTCGGTGTTAAAGTACAACAACAGTACCAGCGTTCTGCACGGCCATCTGAAACGACATCAGCTAGCTAACATGGCTGATACTAGCACTGCAGGGAGTCGTCCAGTCCAGAGGACGCTGTGTGGCTGCGCGGTTGAAGCTCTTCCCACTTTCTGTTGTGCAGTTACATTTACCAGAAAAGTCAAGGTATTAGCCTTTGTTTTGTTTAATTAATAAAAGTTGCTCATTGTTGGACACCTGTGTTCCTCCACTGCATCTGTATGATGACATCATCAAACGACCAGTTGACTCGACTTCGTTGACGGATAATACTGCCTTCACGTGCTATGGGAAAGATGGTCCTTTCCAGTTGTAATTTTAAAGTCACAAGTGTGTTGTGTTCAAGTGCTTTTGTTGTCATAGTGAGGAAAGACTGAAATCTGGTGCGCATTTTGCATACCACTTACAGTGGGTCAAAAAAGTATTTAGTCAGCCACCAATTGTGCAAGTTCTCCCACTTAAAAAGATGAGAGATACCGGTCATTTTCATCGTAGGTATACCTCAAATATGACAGACAAAATGGGAGAAAAAAAATCCAGAAAATCACATTGTCTGATTTTTAAAGAATTTATTTGCAAATTATGGTGGAAAATAAGTATTTGGTCATCTACAAACAAGTAAGATTTCTGGCTCTCACAGACCAGTAACTTCTTCTGTAAGAGGCTCCTCTGTCCTCCAATCGTTACCTGTATTGTGTCTTTTTGAACTCGTTATCAGTATAGAAGACACCTGTCCACAACCTCAAACGGTCACACTCCAAACTCCACTATGGCCAAGACCAAAGAGCTGTCAAAGGACACCAAAAATGTGTGTTTGTGTATATATATATATATATATATATATATATATATACACATACATACACATACACACACACACACACACGTATGTGAGTGTGTGTGTGTATAGATGCTGCCTAATGTTTAAGAGGGAGGCAGTGTGTATATATATATATATTCATATATTCTATTCTTTCTGTTCTATTCTTTCAGGGTTCAGCTGATTCCTACACTAGCAGGCCATCTGACTCGGATGTGTCGTTGGAGGAGGAGAGGCAGGAGGGTGGGAGCCAGGGCCGGCAGGAGCGAGAGCAGCAGGCCGCTGTGCAGCTGGAAAGGGCCAAGGTTAGAGCCACTAGTCTACTGTTATTATATTATACATCATTTATACATAATGATTGCTCACAGGTAAACTATAGCAGTTTTCAACATAAAGGTAAAAACCTTATTGTTCAAATAAACAAAAAAAAGAGCTGTGGAGTATACTGGTACATATTGGATTTGATGATAATGAACTCTTGATGTGGCATGATCAAAGATTGGCTTGCATTGTTTTGGCAAGTTGGATTATATGAATGCCTTGATTCACATGACCACACACAGAAACCCTCATTTGGAACATTTATCAGGTTGTTAAAAGGCTTGTTAGTAACTTTTAGTACTGCAAAGGTCAATATCATGATAAATATGATGTATTACTCAACTCAACTACACCAATTTAGGAAAATGCAGCACTGTGTTCTGTATTACATACATTGTCAAAATGACATATGCTTGAGACTGACGCCAAACTGGAGATTGAATCATCGTTAACATGCATGTGGTCAGTGAGATATGGAGTATTTATCATGCTGTTACTTGTATGATTTTTATAAGTATTTTTACTGTAATCACTGTGTAATCACTGTGTCTTTTATAAGCATTTTTACTATAATCACTGTGTAATCACTGTGTCTTTGGCTCTCTGTGGGTTCATAGGCCAAAGCAGTGGCCTTCGCCGTGAAGACAAATGTCAGTTATTGTGGAGCACTTGACGAGGATGTGCCTGTGCCAGGAACGGCCATCTCATTTGATGCTAAGGACTTCCTGCATATCAAAGAGGTACAATGATTTGGTGTCTCGTTTGTCAAAATGTTAGTGGTGGAGAAACACTTCTTGGCGATCTCTACCAAAAGAAGTGAGCTGCTGGGTGCTTCAAGAGTTCTATTATATCCAACACCACAGAACAGTGTCTAGTATTTATATTGTAACCAAGTGCCAGCCTGCACATATAGTGTGAATAAATAAATCTCATAATTGTAATTCACTTGCAAAGGTCATCAGGCACTAGTATTAGGAGAAATGAATAGTAATCCCATTCAAGTAGAATCAAGTAGTGTACACTGTACCTAGAAGCAAGACACAAAGGCTGAACTTAGACACACTAAATATAGGTGAACCCACTTAGGGTATTTTCCAAAGTACATATTTTGTTTGTTCCCTCATCATGATCAACTGCAGAAATTCAATAATGACTGGTGGATCGGGCGACTAGTGAAGGAGGGCTGTGAGATCGGCTTCATCCCCAGCCCTCTAAAGCTGGAAAACATCAGAGCTCAACTGGAGCAGAAGAAGAGCCGTGTTCAAGGGTAAGCAGCTGTAGGACAGTGGCTGGCCATTTGGTTAAAAATTAAATTAGAGCATTTGGTTTTCCATAAAAGTATGGGGTAATTTTTTGCATAAAATTGTACTTGTCAAAATCTGGTTAACTTCCTAAAATGTATGTGTTGTTACAGAGTTTTGACCTAATGTACATTATTAAATGTCACCCAGCTGCAAATTTGATCATTTTTATGTGAGTTTTTGTTTTTTCATTTAATTTGCAATTTTGACAAATGATTGCCATTCATTATGTTTAATGTCCAGCTGCATCATGTTCAGAAAAAAAATGTATTTTCTTGTTTTGTTGGTTATTTGAGTGCATTTTTTATTTTGATGCCAGAAAATCAAATGCTCTACTTCAATATAATGTAGATAGAAAGTACAATATAGATAATACATAATTGCATAAGTGACCGAAAGAAACTGCAGCCTGGTATCGTAAATATTCAGACTGAAAGTATCACAACGTCATTTAAGCACAGATGCTAATTATAAACCGCTGAAGGCGTCTTGTTGCATCACTGATATTGATTTGGCTTTTCAACAAAATACAATGTATAATGGATTTTCTTAGGGAAAGTTGGTTTAGCCAATTGATTATTATGGCAACGTTTACCGTGTTCAGAAAAATGAATTTTGAATCACAATCCAGACACTTTGAGAAGATTCCACATGTGGTTCACATCAAGAACACCACCCCTCGGTTACATTTGTTACAGATTACCTATTGCTTGTTTGTTAACAAGCTTGTTATTGTACGAATAGACAGTTATAGCACTAGAGGTCAAGACTTACTTACTTTTACTAATATTTTAAAGACTTTTTACCAAGTTATTACTGAAATGTAGTTACAAGAGAGGGAATTGTGGCCTGCAGGCGGATCCTTAGAGTTTTATAACATTTGTCTTTATCGAATTGAGATTTATGGTAATTTAAAAATGATGCTTCTGCCTAATTATTGTTCATTACGACTGTAGAACATGGAACAGTTCACAAAAACTATAAGAATAAGATTGAAATCAGATTAAGATTTTTTCTTTAGGTATATAGAGGTATACGTTTTTAGTGTTTTAAATGATAGTTAAGTATGTAGATAGTTTATAGAGTAGCCCCTATTGTGGTTGGTGGGGCACTCTAATACTGTGCTTTCTGTGTCTCTGTTTGTTCGCTCATCTCTTTAGTAAGTCCAGTGGAAGCTCCTCCTCGAGCTTGGGGGATGTGATGTCATCAGGTGAGCCTGTGGTCTGGGGGTGGGGCTTGGGGACACAGGGGTGGGGTCACAGGAATCTCCAAGAAAAACGGAATCGTAGACATTTCATCAATGGGCGATTTTGCTTCATCACTGTCCTGCGTAAGGCTAAAGAATGAACAAGCAGCTTCTTGTGAGCATGGGACAGTGAATTATGATTTTTTGATCGTTCGTATCTTTTTTCAACTTTTACCAAGGCGAGAAAAGCTAGACTGACTTCTGTTTCATTTTCTTTTTGCAGGCAAGCAGAAACAGAAAGTGGTAAGTAGTCTTCATCTTCACTAAACAAATGGATATTCATTGTTAATAACAGAGGTGAAATAAGGGTGTGGCACAGTAGGTCATTACAGTAAATATACATATTAGAAACCACGTAGATGACTTAGTTTTGCAAGTATGTGTGTACTTTAAAACCCTGGATTGAATACGCTGGGAACAAAGTACAGCATAAGTTGGCATGTTCATTTATTACAAAAAACACATTTTTTGTGTTCACTATGTACATCTGCATATTTTAACTTTTTATCTTTTCTTGTCTATTCATAACTGACGCAAACAGCACAGCGAACTGTGATTTTAGACAGAATTCCCCATATGTATTCAACTGAATTTGAAAACAGTTTTTCAACAGTTTTAAGTTGCATTTCAATTAATGTATTTCTAATAACATTTAATTAAAATAAAATAGATGTTAAATAAAAGAGAAGTTATAGATCTTTTAAATTATAGATAGAATGTAAATAAGTCTTAATAATAACAGTAGTATCTATAGTGATTATTTATTATTACTATTATTGTTGTAGCTGATAATAAGAATGACAACATATATGGGGGTTTTCACTTTAAAGTGAAACCTCTTTTGTCATGTTCTTTTCATGTGTTTTGAAACATTTCATATTGTTGTAGATTATTTGAACATTCAAGTTAATATTCGATAAGATATTCAAAATAAAAATATTTGATAGTTGTAGCCTTTATGTAATTACATGGTTATTACACAGTGATATTCCTGTGGTTCTTGTTCTACACACTGGAAATGGAAAAGTATTGATAATGTTTCTGGTAAGAGTATTGATAAAATATCTGGCCTGTAACTCTTTCAGACTGAGCATGTGGCCCCCTATGATGTTGTTCCCTCCATGAGGCCTGTGGTCCTGGTTGGCCCATCTCTAAAAGGATATGAGGTAAAGAGTTTCGTTTCATATGTTTAATTATTTTATATGTTTAATCTTAAATCATTTTATTCAGATTCCATTCTGAATTCTATGTAGTATTTAGATATGTGTTACATACTTTGTTTTAAGACTCATGTGTGTGATATTCTCAGTAAATATGTATTTATTGTCTAAATATGCCTTTGTTATATGCCTGAAAAAGCTAAATTAAAGAAATTAAAACTAAATGTTAATAAATTACTTTGCATAAATATATGGATACATCAAAACCTAAATTTACCCCTATGCCTTTTTCTAGGTTTTTATTCAACTGTGTTTGTGTAAGTGCATCTGTGTTTGTAAGATACAGAAAACACCAAATCTGTTCTCCTCTCTGCATCTACTTGCATGAACAAAACAAAAACATGCTCCTCCTCTCCGCCTTCGGTTGCCATAGCAACAACCTTCCGGGGTCCAAGAGACGTCAGTGGTAGAAAGTAGAGCAAGGTTTGAAATTAGAAAGAGAGGGGGAGAGAGATAGAAAGGAAGACTGAAAAATGAAAAGAAGAAAAGACAGATAGGGACAGGGAACCAGAGAGAGAGAGGGAACGAAATAAGTGTCTGAATGAATGAGCTGTCGACAGACACACTGCCTGAAAAGGAGGGACAGAGAGAGAATTCAGCAGAGGATGGAAGAAAGCAAAAGTGACAGAGACTGTGGGTAATGGTGTGTCAGATATGTCTAGACCCATGTCTTCCTTAAGGGATATTAAACTGTAGTCCAAACAATTTCCAGAAAAATAACCACAGACCAAAGTGCACTGTCAGGATGATTCTTGTAAAAGCCATCTTTGCATTCGTCTTCATTTTTCCACCCTCAAACACCTCTTACATATATTTTGTGTTGTGTAGGTGACCGATATGATGCAAAAGGCTCTTTTTGACTTCCTGAAGCACAGGTTTGATGGCAGGTGAGTGGAGTACCAAGGTCATGTAGGCAATCAGTGAATTAGACACTTTCTGAGTCTTTAGTCTGTGGTCAAGAATTTCTGTAATTATATAGACCACAGAGAGATTACAAGTTTTTCATTTTTGTAGGATATCCATCACTCGTGTGACTGCGGACATTTCCCTGGCTAAGAGATCTGTACTGAACAACCCCAGCAAGAGAGCAATCATCGAACGCTCTAACACCAGATCCAGTCTTGGTAAGACATATGCAAATAAGGCCGAATACAAACTGGTGATAATAGTTGCAGTGACTCACTTCATCTCACATGTTAACACTAAGGTCATTAATATGTCACACGCCTGTCATACTCTTTGTATTGCATTATTACATGTGTTAGTACTACATTACTGTTTTTGGTCATTCTCTCTATGTGTAATTGCATTTAAACAACTAAGGTGTGTTTTCACCCTCCACATTTGTGTGTAGCTGAAGTGCAAAGTGAAATTGAGCGTATCTTCGAGCTGGCTCGCTCTCTGCAGCTGGTAGTGCTGGATGCAGACACCATTAACCATCCCGCTCAGCTGATGAAAACCTCGCTAGCTCCCATCATTGTCCACGTCAAAGTGTCCTCGCCAAAGGTACTCATAGCCCACACACACACACACACACACACACACACACATACACACACACACACACTCACACACCTGGCCTATGGCCCATTTGTAGGTAAAACAACATAAATGTTCCTTCAGACACGAACAGCTGTGGTCATTGTACTCTGGTAACAATTGCAGAATCACCATAAATAACATGAGAGGCAGACCTATTTCTAAACTTTCCGCGTTGCACAGTTGCCGGGTGTGTGAAAATCTTTGTTGCTCTGCAGGTCCTCCAGAGGCTGATCAAATCCAGAGGAAAGTCTCAGAGTAAACATCTCAATGTGCAGCTTGTAGCAGCTGATAAACTTGCACAATGTCCGCCGGTATGTTATTTCAATCTTACACAAACATACAGTCACTGGCACTTTAAAACACCCCCCTTGTAGCTTCCTCTTGTTGGTGTTCAGATAGAGACTGTTGCCCATCTGTTGATGCACAGTTCGTGTTATCCATTCTGTAGCTCTTTTTACGTGGTCAGTTTCTGGCCACGGAGCTGCATCGGACTGGATAATTTTGGGAAGTGGACCCCTCGACATAGTAGTTAAGCTTACATGTATAAATGCTCTAGCCATTGTACACTTGTATACACTCAGCACCACACACCACAGTACTACTTAATATCTGTTCAACATCAGTTCTGTGGTTTGATCAGTGGATTAGAGGGTAGCTGACAAACTGCACCAAAAAGATGATCTGTAGTTGTGCACCTATATAGTGAACCGCATAAAGTGGAAAGCAAATCGAGGTACAAAGGCAGGCTTTCTAATAATACGAAAGATGAGTGTACATGCATATTGAACAGACTAACAGACTCAAAGAATGTAAAATGCTAGCAGACATTATTGCCCTCATCAATCTGCTGTTTCTCACGCAATGAAATATATGCATGTTTGTCCTTTTTCAGGAGATGTTTGACATAATCCTGGATGAGAATCAACTGGAGGATGCATGTGAACACTTAGCAGAGTATCTAGAGGCATACTGGAAGGCCACTCACACCTCCAGCAGCACCCCACTAAACCCACTGCTAGGCCGAAACCTCGGCCCTGCCGCCCTTGCCCCCTACCCCTCCACCATCTCTGCTCTGCAGGTCACTGACCCCACAAAAACACACCCCTCACTACAGTATTTCTTTCGAACCGACTTTATCAAGAGAATGTCTTGATATTGAATGATCAAAGAAGTAGTAAAGTTAAAAATTTTAAAAAATTTCAATGCTCTATAAAATATATCAACTTGATTCCGTTGAGTCGGATTATAATTGATAATAACATCGAAAATGTATGCAGTTGAATTTGCCAAACTTATTCCACTGCAACCTATACTTAATATAACACAGGAATCACCCTAAAATAAAATACAATTGAATTAAATTCTTATGTAGCAATGTTAAAAAATGTCAGGAATTCTGTATAATTGTGGTCATTGTAGAGTCATAATAAAGTTCTGTTGATCTCTTAGAATCAGCAGGGCCAAAGAACACGGCATGCCAACCACACCGGTGACCATTCTACGCCTAATGAGCGACGCAACCTGATGGCCTCCGATGAGAACTACCACAATGAACGAGCACACAAAGGTCGCAACCGTGGCTCGTCTGGCTCGCAGCATGGAGGCGGTGGTGGGCGAGATCATCACTACATGGACGAGCAGCAAGACCCCTACCAGGACAGCTACAAGCCCCACCGCAACCGTAGCTCCCCGGGCAGCTACAGCCAGGACTCCCGCCACAGGCTCTGAGCCCCGAAACCCGTCTCTTTCCTTGCCCAGTTTCACCGCCCAGGCCTGAGCTGCAGTGCGACCAGAGCCAAGATGGCATCCTTTCTCATCCTCCATCGCATTTCTTTTGGTAGGGCCTCTGGCGTCAGAGTGGACGTCATAAGCTTCTCCCGAACCCAAGTCATCAGAATGAAGCCTGCGTCTCCATCTGCAAATGTGTGACTCAAAAGATGTGTTAAGAGAAAAATTGACAGTCCAGACCTCTGACTGAGGAGAGACTGCTTCACCATTCATGCTCTTTCTTGATGGTTTATTTCTTTGTTTATATGTCGGTTCTGTTGATAAAGGCTGACTTCCCAGTCAACACATGTAAACAGATGTCCAAAAATACATCAGAGTGATAGCCCTGAAATCCGTTGCTGGAAAGTAAACAGACAACAGACACACACAAAATCTCCCCTAAAACAGATCAGTCAAGTCTGTGTGTGCGAGTCAAGTCTGTGTGTGTGTTGCTACTGGCACGCTACCATTACACATGCTTTCCTCTGGCATTACTGGTCTGCAAACATGCAATGCTGGATGCGACTGTGATGTGTTTGAGTGCATCACAAGAGCACCTCTGACAGTACAGTCAGGCTTAAATTGATAATATACCAACCCACTGCCAGTGATATTTTGTTATTCTTACTGAGTGAGGATAGAATTCTGTAAGACCAGGGTCTCAGAGTCTTCCAAAGCCTCTGGATCTTTTGATGACGAAAGGGATTTTTTATACAGCTGAGTAAACAGTAGGATTCATTCAGCATTTGTGCTGCTGCTCGGCACAGCACACAAAACTACACTCCTAACCTGTGCAGTTCTACGTACTTCACACTAAAGTGTTCATTCAGGACAGAAAGGGTAACTTCTTCGAAAGCGCTGCCTCATAGCTTCCAGGGCCTTGATGGCCCGCTCAGTATTGACCATCTCCTGCTTATTAGAATGGCTGCTTAACCAAGAGACGCACACCAGCCGGATTTGCTGGTGAATAATAGTTTTGCTCTGAGCTAGTTTACAAAACATGTAGGTGACATTGCTGTTTTAGGCTTTACTCATCTTCATAGTTCAGAGAAATCACCACAAAGTAGACCTCAGAACAGATGCAGTCCATGGCACTTTAGAAAGTGCGTGTTAGTGGGATGTATATTCTTCATAGGGTGCTGGATGTCAACAAAGATATTCCCTGAAGATCAGGTGGGCACTACATTGGCCTTCTGACTTAAGTTCTGGGTGATTTGCCTCAAAAGAGTAGCAGGTTCCTCAGCATTCACGTGACTTGCACTGACCTCTGGCATTGTCAGAAGGTAGGCAGCCGTCATACCTTAGCTGCTAAATGCTGAAGTCGGCTCTATTCTACCCCTCTACTTGAACATGGAGTGAGAACAAGGTGCACAAAGGTATAAGCATGTATGACAAAGGAACTTGAAAGTCAAGAACTCCCTGCCAATCCTTGGATTTTTTCCTGCATATCCTTGTCTCATTGATTTATGCTAGTTTGTGCGTTTTCGAAAATATTTTAAAAGAAGAGAAAAAAAGCTTCTGAGAAAAAAAAAATTAAGACTGCAAGAAGTATTTCAAACAAGTACATTCTGTATGCAGTTGTCTATGAGCATGCTTCTCTGTTAATACTATAACTGAGGATGAATGAACAACTACGGATTGAGAGTCAACGCCCATTTGACCATAACCGAACTGAAGATTCGTTTCTGACTTCGCTGCTTGAGACAATCAGATGGAAGTTCTCTGTTCATCCGGAAACATTCTTCATCCCTTCCCAGCATCCTGCCGCCCCATCCCCAAGCTACATCTGAGCTCACAAAAAATGGTGTCCATTTTTTTCTTTTTTTGTGAAAGTTGGAAAATTAGTGAGGGAAATGCAAAACTGCATGCACAAATATATGATTTTAATTTATAAAACCACATTTGAAAAAATGTTTTATGGAAATAATTGTGTAAAATATCAATCTAGCAGTATTTAAGTTTTCTTTTACAAAAAAGAAGGGGAAAATAAATGGCAATTTTGAAAGAAAAAAAATCGTCACATTGTTATTTGGGGGCTAGTTAACAAGCGTGGGTCTAGAGAACAGTGCGGAGCATGTTATTGCTTAATGTCGCCACCAGATGGCACTCGAAGTAGACTTTGACATCAGACTTTTCTGTAGTTTGGCTAAGGAGGGAGAACTAGAAAACATGTTCTGGCAGATATTGTGATTGACATTAGCTCTGATTACGACTGGCTCAAATCATGGACCTCTTTGTTAACTACCCTAAACCCACACAGGCCCTCTTTCCTCTCTCTACCGAATCAATGCTTCATGCCACCACCAGGGGGCAGTAATTCTCTACTACATAATCCCTGTCCACAGGAGCAGCTGGTCTTTGCTGATGAAAGATTGGCTGCCCTCACCCCCTACCTTTCCCCAACTCTCCTTTCCTTCCTAGATTAAAGGCACTTTGTAGTGGAGGACGCTTTTAAGATCTAGCCATTGGAACAGTGTCTGTTCTCTCTCACACACGTATAGGCAGACTTTGTTCCTTTTTTCACAATACGGGCCAAAGTCTCGTGTTCTAACACTTGAAAAAGTGTCATAATTCGCTTTATTGGCAAACTACTCGTGAGAAAGCATTACATGATACTAGAGAATTGTTCCGTTCTTTGAGATGTGATGAACTGCTTTCTTTCCATTTATTATCAGTGTTTTAATCTGTTTAACTTTAAACATCTAAATCCCTATCAGGAGAGGTGCCGCAGCTTTTTATGCACTGAAAATGGTTGACGTCTTTAACACGGATCCATGGGACTGGCAGTGTTGGGGGGTTCTGCCACCGAATAGCATAGTTTAACTAGGTTTGTCCTGGTTTAACTAGTGTCTAATGTGTCCCATTCAAAAGAATGAATTCCCCACCCCATTCAGATTAAAACCATAAGAATGTACTTTGCTAGTTTACTTACTGTTTCCGTGTTTTAATCAAGTCCATGCTCTGTATGCATTTAAAAGGATAAAAAATGAATATATTAATGTATATATTAAGGATAAGTCGTGATGTATGTAAGTAAGCCTATCCTTCTTAGGAAAATTTGAAATGAAAAGTTCATCCCTCTTCAGATCACTGGCACATTTTTTTTTTAAATTAGACGTTAAGTAACCACAGCAAAGGACTACTTTGTTGTTGCCAAGCAACATGTTATTCTCCCACTCATCAATACGATGAGGGCTTGACAGTGGCCTACACAGCGCCTGGAAACAATACGGCTGATGCTGCATCGTGTGGGGTTTTGAATGTCAGCATTTCTGGTGTGTTGAGACTGATTGCTGTTCTTTACCCCCTAAGTTGACTTCGCTACACGTTCTGCCTAATTTGCCCCAGCGTTCCCATAGGTAGTGGAAAATGGTGTGTTTTTAAGGAGGTATGCCAGCTTTGTGGACGCACATGTGGAGAGAGAAAGAGGAAGGGACTTGTGGGGAGTCATGGGGAGCCACTAAAACAAGCCAGGCAGCGAAAGCACCTACATAAACATTATGTAACTGAAACGGCGAATGTCAACGTGCCTCAGTCCGATTTGAACATAGCGTAACCTAGATTTTTTAATACAATCTAAAACTCATACAAGGCAGGAGTCGAGCTTTTGCCTGGATAACACATTTTGCATTTGATGAGCCAGTGAATCGTTCCAGTACAGAGGCAAAGAGCGTTTTAACCTATTAGTGTCTGTATCTGATTTTTTTTATCAGATCCCTCAGCTTGCCCAAGTACAAATCGTTCTTTTTTCAGTTTGATTAAACAGTTTGACAAAAAAATTTATTGTATTTATCCTACCCGGGGGAAAATGGAAGGGGAAAAAAAAGGGAAAAAAACACTTTTTTGAGTTTGCTATAGATCTAGTATGTAAACAGATATACCATTCACACCTTGAGACCCTACTGTCTCCAAAGCTACGCTGCGAAAACTGGTTCTGACCTGACTTGTTTTGGTGAACTAGTGCATTGACATATATACACAGTTTAGACTTGCTCATATATCTTGATGTTACAAGTGTGTCAGATCGAGCTGCATTTTGAATGAGGTACAATACAGTACAACCATCAGGATAGTGGTCATTGACATATACCCATTGTAAGGAACTCTAACAAAAACAGTCACATTAAATTAAATACAAAATAAAATACAAGAAAACTGTTATTATGGGCCCTTTATATGTAGTCTTTGGGCACATGGGACTACTAACTACTGAACAGAATGACTATGGATAGAATATAATATGTATCACTTTAAACCACTCACTGAACACTATATAGACCAACGTATTGTAACACACCTGTTTTTCAGGGTTTGGACTTGGCCTTCCAGTACTTCCTGTAATGCCATGCTTCCAACCTTGTGGACACAGTTTGGGGAAGAACCTTTTCTTTTCCAGCAGGACTGTGTCCCAGTGCACAAAGCAAGGTCCTTAAAGAAATAGTTGGATGAGTTTAGCCTGGAAGAAATCGACTGGCCCGCACAGAGCCCTGACCTCAACTCCGTCCAACACCTTTGGGATGAACTGGAATGGAGATTGCCTGCCAGGCCTTTTCGTCCAGCATCAGTGTCTGACCTCATAAATGCTCTACAGAATAAATGGGCACAAATTCCCACAGAAACATTCCAACATCTTGTGGAAAGCCTTCCAAGCAGAGTGGAAGCTGTAAATCTGCAAAGGGGGACCATATCCACTTTAAAGTCTATGTACTTGAATGCAATGTCAGTAAAGTCTCTGTTGTTGTAACGGTCAGGTGTCCCAATACTTTTGTCAATATAATACAGCTTCTGTAGCATTTTCCTTATCCTACTAAATTTAGTTCTTAAATGTGAATGGGTTATTTCTTCCTCTGGAGGCGCTAATTACTTTAATATTTTAACGATATTACACAATGGCCCTCCAACGACACGTAGTTGCTTTTTAAGCCTACACAAACTGATGTGAAGGGGCATTGTGAAGCACAAGCACAGATGGTCACAGGTCAGGTTGCGCCCAGTGACTCTTGCCAGCCCATCATGGGTGTGAATGGAGGGGGGCGGTCAGAGCAAAGCATCCCGTCCAACCTGGCAGAGTCTCCTGCAAATCCCTCCTTCAGCTGAATGCGGTTTTTAGATCTGCTTCTCCTACTCATGCTCTAGCTCTGTGTCTATCTCCCTCTTTTTCTTCCTCCCTCTTTCCTAGTTTCTTTAGGTCTATTTCTGAAAAACTGGGTCACAGCTCAAAGATAAAGTGGTATATTTCCATTGCTGCCACTGTCAGGCTTTTGGTCACTGTTATGAAAAATAGAGTATGACTTCATGCAGTAATCCATCCAGAAACACCACATATACTCACAGCATGTAGTCTAATGATGGTGCTTTGATACAACATGCATATAGGCACTAATATCTGACTGCAAAGTATAAATGGCATAATGGCATCGGGCCCAACTACAAAAAAGGTGGTGCCATCTCTGCTGTAAAAATGAGATGATCTGTACTCTCCAATGAAAGCACTACCACATTTGGGTCATAAATCATTTATCCTTTAATTAGGTAACCCCCCCACCCCCTTGACTTCACATTTTTTGCATCTATTGCCAATGACTGTACCTGTTAAAATATGCCAATTTTAGATGCTTCGAGCTGTGCTCTGTTCGCATGAAACCCTTCAAGTAACAGCTTGATTAAAATGTGTACAATTTTCCACTTACTGCCAATGCAATCAATCATCCAGGACATGTTTTGCTTCTTTATTTTAGAAATGGAGCTATAAGACTAAACACTAGAACTTAATAGTAACTCAAATATTTTCCATAAACAGGACACAGTATTACTCACTTTGAGCTATACAACTGAATTAAACTTTACTGTGTAGCTGCGGATGACTGATTTAGACAACAGGGCCTGTTTTCACAAACAACCTTCATGTAGGAATGCTGATCTTAACAGTTTTTGTGATAAAAGCCATCAAAAACATGGAGGAATCTGATCCATGATCAATCCTCCTCATGACTGCTTTGTGAAAACCAGCTCTAGTGTTGTTTGGACTGGTGAAGTTTTGTTCAGTTTTGGAGCTTACAGTAAGTCATACTGTGTCCTAAACCACATCAACACCACCTTAATGACGAGCTGGAAGGAAGTTGAAAGAAGTTTTGTTGATGTATTTTCAAGTAAACAATTTGAGTGACTATTGTCTTCTGTTGTTAGCAGTGTTAGCCTCTAGCATTAAAACCAAAAAATCAAAACACTGATCATGCGTTTTAACCTTAAGACTTTTGTTAGTTTGTAACTACAAAATGAATTAGTTGGCAACTATGAAATCTGTGGGCGTGTGCTGACATACACTGATAAGCCATAACATTGAAACCGCTTGTCTAAAATTGTGTAGGTTCCTCTCGTTCTGACAAAACAGCTAAATTGGGCCCCTGTCAAAGTTTTACAGATCCTATCGCTCATCCATTTTTCTGCTTCCAACACATCACCTTCAAGACCTGACCATTCCCTTGCTGCCTAATAAATCCGAACCTTTGATTTCCACCAATGTATCAAGATTGTCAATATTATTCACTTCACCTGTCAGTGGTTTTAATATTATGGCTGATCAGTTTAACTTGCACTTCAGTTTCAAAGCATTGAATACACGAGTTCAATGGACCCTGGACAAGTTTAATGGAGAATGTCACGCGAAACTGCTAATGGTTGCCTTAACTTGCTCGACTGCAATTTATGAAAGGCCTTAAGAAAGGCACTCGACCTCAATTTATGTGGCATCACGTTTTGGAAATGACGGATCCATAAAAATGTCTCGCTGCAATGTTTGCAGGCAAAATTGCCCACGTTCACAAATTCATGGAGAAAAACATCCGATTGATGGACCATAAAGCTATAAACGTCCTCCAATTATAACCCAATGAAGTGGCTCAAATCACTTACTCTCTCTCCTTTACTCTTTGACATTTGTTATCAAGGAAGTCTGTCTTTTATTTTCTGTATCCTTGTCCGGTGACAGACTGAACAGCCCGTGTAAACTTTTGTACCGTTATTGCCACAGTTTCACAGGCTTGCCACAGGCTTAAAAAAGTTTGTGTATGAATACTGCCAGGTTCTTTTTCTTCATGGCTTGCAAAACGCCATGAGGAGTTTGAGTTCAGAATACAATCTTGACCTTCGCTGACTGCCAGCAGTAGCCATCAGCTGCTTGTTACTATACAACCTATTAATTACCCACTTCATTAATCATTATGTGTGCTTTGTTAGCTCTGAGAGATTGGTGAGAGATGAGTAGCACGTTTGTTCGTCTTGCCTTTCCAAGCCAGCCGGTCAGCAACGTTCCCCATTAGAGGTGACAGGAACGTCACTTCATGGCAACTTCTCACCACCGTCCAAAAGGTCACCCTCCAAAGGCAAGGTTCTCCTGTCTTCTTCCATTACACCTTTTTTTTTGCTGCTGCTGTTGTTGTTACTTTTTCTCCTCCTCTTCTCCTCCTCCTTTCGCAGGCCACTTTCTCATTTCTCTTGTTCTGCAAAGCACTGATGCGTAGCCTAGGTGACATTTTATAGGCCCTTGTTTGTTTTCCCCTGTAAGTTGTAAAAAAAAAAAAAAGTAAGAGAGAAAGAAAGACAGATCAAACAGCGAGATCAAAACAGGCCTGCGTCACAGGAGTACTAGCAGGTTATCGTAAAATGCCATCCGTCATCAGGGGGGAAATTTGGTGGAGTGTGGCAGGAGACTCAAGAAAGAAATGGGATCTAGACCCTGCAAGCATTTTCCAGTCAGATTCCATAGAAAGACCATGTCGTTCATTGTTGAGTAAGAGCCTTCTCATACACAACGCCTCCTCTCTCAAAGACTGCTGCTTTTACAGGCAAGAATCTATGGAGAGTGTTACAGATATTTATGCAGTCAAACAGGTTTCAGCAGGACCTGCTAAAATGTTTTTGCATTTTCATAATATCAACATCTGTATATTTTTTGTAATCAGATATTTCTTGAAATGTGCTATAAAATACTTTATACTTTTTTCATCGGAAATGTTTTCCAGCCACTAAGTTGTGTGTTACAGACTTCCATCCTATACTATTATAATACATCAAATATCACCATTTCCAAGCATGCAAACAACTCACAGTGAGAGTTCGCCAGGCCAAAGTGCAGCCTCCACATGGCAGGGTCAGTCACAAGAATTAAGACTTTGACACAAGTCCATATTCCCCATATCAACTTAAGACATTGTTAATGATTTTATACACAGATTCCTCAAACGCATATTACAGATGTAGTCTGAATTTCTATTAAATGTCATAAATAAATTTCAGTTTTATTGTGATATTTCATTTGCTGCTTTAAATGAAATTTGCAACTTTCTTTTCAAAAGGCTTTTTTTTTTGGTGAATATTTTTAAAATATATTTAGGTTGACAAGCTGCTTTAAACAACATAGAATTGTACTTGCGTTGTGCATAACCACACTTTTAGAACTGTTAATTTTCTGTTACTATTAACCCCCCTATGTCGCTGCTTTTGGCTGAATTGTTCATGATCTGTAGGTACTGGACACATGGTTACATTTTGATTTGTGTCACAGATGCACAGGTTACTTGTATTTAAAAAGATGAGAGTTACTCGCTTACTTTTAATATGCACCAAAAGTGGTATGTTGTGCCCCACTCTCCCTTACTTCAGATTTTATCTGGATGGAGGAAAACGCTTTCATATTATCTGAGGACATTGCACTATAATAATCACTGTTTACACATGTCTTCTAAGCCTTTGGGTTACTTTATCTGAATATTAATGCATTTGCCGCCACAGGCATACTCATAAAACCAAGTAATGCATGCATTTACTTGACACAAATGCATTCGTAACTTTCACATGAAGATTACTTTAATTCAAAGACTGTCCATGGGGAAATGTACACAGTGCATTCGATGAATTCGATCTGTTATCAGTGGAAATGCCATTAGTCTCTGGGGTGTACTGTAAATGCTGTGCCTTTCCTGTCGGTCTGGATGTGAGTCGAGGTCCTGTCTCTTTTATGCTCCAGGTTGCTCCTTTTCTTAGTCCCAGTCTGCAGGCAGAGACATGAGAGGCATCAGTCTGGCAGCTGGTCTACATAGTCCTGTCTGCTATCCATTGTTGGCCTTTCTTTCTCTCAGTTAGTGTTAGGGTTTTAGCTAAGCTTGAGGGGGTGGGGGTGTAAGTAACCCCCGCTGTTGAAGTCCATTGGGCTTAATGTGTGTACCTGCATGCCCCACAGTGTAGTCCCCTGTAGACCTAGGGCTACAGAACGATTTCCCACCTTGCGCAACACAATGCCCACCCCTGCCTCATCAGCATGTGTCAAAGCCAGCAGCTTAAGGCATGGGCCCGTTAGCCATGGTGTAAATGGGTTCAAATCGGGGAATGAAAATGGTCAAGGTGTTAAGAGACTGCCTCTGGACATGAGAGAGAGAAAAATTGCTTTCGCAACAGTGTTCCTGAAAGGCCTTGGAGACTACATGAACCTTCTAAGCTGTGGCATACACACTGGCTGAGGAGGTGGGTAATCATGTTGGGGCGCGTAGCATGAGGCCTGTGCTAACACACGTATCTTAGTTAGTTCTTTATGTCAACTATTAACCCATGTTAAAAGATCAACATGGCAGTGTGAGTAAACTAGCAAGTTACTTAGCATTTTTTAAAAGTAGTTTTCATTGGAAGACTCTGTCAATGGAAATTATTTTATGCTACCTTAAAAGCTGGCAGTAGGTCTATCTGAGCATGCCAATTTTAGTGCAGTATTTTTATCCATCTTTCTCCCACAAGGTCCAAAAACCTCCACTCACTCTGACAAAGTGCTCCACTTAAACCACAGCATGCTAGCAATCTAAGACTTTTAAAAAAAAAAAAAAAAAAGCTAGACCTACACTGCTGCTGGAAACCTGCCTCTGAAGTCGGGGCCTGGCAGAAGCTTTTTACGTCTACATCTTAGTGAAAAAAGTACTAGAGAACTCACTAGGTAGAAACTGGATACTACCTGAAACGGAGCTCACCAAAACATAAAGGAATTCACTTTTAGGCGTTTAGGCAGAAAGCTTAAATACACCTGAACGTATCATATAACTGGCAAGCCGTTTATGAGAACTCAGTGTTCAAAGAGGGAAAACACTAAACTCTGCGGAGCTGTGCCTCAGAATGAACCCAGTTTGACACTGCTGATTTAAAGCACTTTGAACGAATGAACGAAAATACAGTTGAATAGAGCTGCGGCCTAGGGTGTTAGCATGCTAATATGAGCCTAGCAAGAGCAGCGAAAGTCCAGCCTAACATGACATGTCATGCCAACATCTGGACTCTCCCTATTTATTTGATCAAAAACACATATTTAAAGCATGCAGGGCAGCCCTTGTTTTAAGTAAGATGAAAGCACAAAGTGCTTATGATTCACTTTAAAACTGCCCCTGGAGAATCTAGCGGCTAATGGTATTATGAGTCAGCCTCTCTCTCTAACTCTCTCTCTCTCTCTCTCTCTCTCTCTCTCTCTCTCTCTCTCACTGTCTTTCAGGTGTAGCCATGACTACCAGAACCGTAGAGGTTGGGGTTGTAGAAAAGGATGTGTGGGTGGGGAGTTATCTGGCGCTGCAGTGAATGACAGCAGATGAATGAGACTGAACTGTGGCATTGAAAGTGCTCACATATATATAGAGAGAAGTTAGCGAATTAAGCTTGATTCAGGCCTATTACTAACGTTTGATCATGTCACTGTAACTGAATGGAAGGCAAAAGCGTTAACTACTGAATGAAAGGGTACTAACGCTATAGGAAATGACTGTGCTGATCTGAATAGGAAGAAACCTTGAGAGTTTCTGACCTTAAGCAATGAATGCTGTGGAGGAAGCTGCTCTGAAAATGGCTTAGACAGTGATGCAGAACGCTTCTCTCTAAATGTAGAGTTTTAACACGACAAAATTGTGGGCTTGATTATGCACAGTATGTCTGTATAGTCTATACTGTCTCAATATTTTGAGAAATGACACGTATTAATTAATATTACTAGGATATCTGAGTACATTCGATTAAAGCTTTTGACTGCTTTCCAGTATGAAACGTGGTTCTGAAAGAGCTACATGCTCTTCAAGACCTTGTAGAAAGAAGGGTCTGAGTTTGCATAACAGCAATGTTTTTGCATTTCGAAATTGTCCAAGGTTTGAACCTATAAAGGTCTACTTCATAACCTCAAAAGATTTTTTTTTTTCTGAAAGTGTAATATGCATTTGGCCATTTCCACCACAGCCCTATTCAAGACGAATTTGTTTACTGTAATTTAAGGGATTACTGGTGAGATATGTGATTTTAATATAAAACATTTAATCCAACATCCATTATTTTTTATTCAGTAATAACTGCACAGTGAATGATGTTTTTTAATGGCTGCACTCAGACCTCCCTCAATAATAGTAGTCCAGTTCAGATCCACCTCATGCTATGACATGACCTGGGAATAGGCATGGTCAGTTGTAAGACATGGCTACTGTGGTCATTTGGGGTAACATACACATATTTAATGCCACACCACAAACTACAACATATTGAAACTGGGGAGAGGGGTGAACGTTTTTGCTTTAAGGTGTACATGTACTTGCAGAATGCTAAGCCGAATGTAAATGTGATTTGTGCTAAAAATGACACTATAATACACTTATTTAAAGCAATTACAATTTAAACATGTTACAGATGTAGGCAAATGTAGCATTAGGTTTCATATAAGTATCTTGTCAATTTTTGTAACTAGTGAATTGTAACTACTTTATGGTGCACCCACTGCTGACACACGTTCAATCAAACAAATTTCCATAAAAAGCAGTTTCGGTTACAGGGGTATAAAGGCCCCCAGCACTGGGTGACGTCTTTGGGATGAGTTCCGTACATTTCAGTCATTTCAAACAATTGAAGTTATACAAAACCTGTCTTGAGAAAAGACAGGGTTTGTATAACCACAATTGTTAAATGATATCACATTTACAATAAACAAACAAACAAACAAACAAACAAACAAATAAATAAATAAATAAATAAATATTTATTTTAAAATTATATATTTATTAAAAAAAAAATATATATATATATATATATATATTTTTTTTTTTTTTTTTTTTTTAATAAATATGTAATTAAGACGCATTGATTGATTGGTTGGTTGATTGATTGATTGGTTTATTTATTGATTGATTGATTTATTGATTGGTTGATTGATTGATTGATTGATTGATTTTACTTTCCCCTAATACCCTACTTTCCTACATGACCTGGCACTCTTCTATTACTCTGGTGTTTTGGTTTGAACTCCATAGTCATCAGTGTATTCACTGTGCTGCTGCTGCTGGGGCCTGTGATCCTGAAACAGTTGTGCTCGGCTCTAAAACAATTGTGATCGGCTCTAAAACAATTGTGATCGGCTCTAAGGTTTTTATGTTCTTTCAGAACTATGAGCATCAGGAAAGGTATTACATAACAGTGCTGTCTAAGCACTATGTTTAGAACAGACCCCTAGCGAGAGGGGAGAAAAAACATGAGAACGACGATCAGACGAACACAATGGCAACCTCTACGTTTTCAGGAGCTCCATGCCGTGGTGTCTGAGCCTAACAACCAATTCCAGGTCATACTCATACTGTGATGACATTTGGCTATTTATTTCACTTGTATTGTATAAGTGACATTTATATGTGCAAAAACATTACATACAACCATTTTATCCCAAATGTATTTCTTATAGGATTATTTTCAGATAGGACAGCAGAGGATTAGAGAAGGAGGGAGGTAGGGAAGGAGAGAGAGAGTGAGAGAGAGATGACATAGTGATGACTCATCACCTTATTTAAGGAAGGGCATGTGATATTCATGACTTTAATACTGTCACTGTAAAAGCAACAGCATGCGTGTACACCATGGATCCATGTGTACTCATTTTTAATGTAGCCAGTACCCATGATTGTTAAATGACTTTTGAACATGTCTTCAGTTCTTCTACTTCACACAGAAACCATATGTAGGTAGATAATGCCCTAACCTCATCAGTCTTATCCCTTTCAAGTTAAAGTTTAAAAACACTCACTCTCCAGTCCATGCCGTCTACTTGCATGTCACAAAAACATAGCGACTACATATATCTGCCTATTCAGCCTACATCAGTTGAACAAGCCCCACCAAATTCTAAGGGATTATTCTAAAGAGAGGTTGGAAAATGATTGTTGTTTTGGTGAATGAAACTATATGAATGTTATAAGTGGACATCAGAAAATAATGTAGGATATGCGCCCTTTAATACAACAGTTTGTAGACTTTCATTGAAAAGGGGCATTTCTAAAGAAAACAGATGCTCCTGTCTTGTGTGGGGATATACCATCGCTTTGAAGGAAAGATATGAATAATAGATCAGAGATGAAGTGCTGCTCTTGTAGTGGAGTTTCCCCGCCCTCCCTTTTCCATGGCTCATGTTTTATGAGCTAGATTGTGATTGAACCAGTCTGCTGAATTAACAATATAAGTCTTCTCTCACCATCATGGAATAGTTTCACAAAAACAAACATGCCGGAGTTGTCTTGAGTGGACAATGGCATGCCTGGCGTATGATTATACACTGGCTCAGAGGTTTCTGGGGCCTTATCATCAAACACAATCACTGGAAAGGATGTCGGTGCTGTAACAAGCAGATACTGTTGCCAGAGTCTTCTTTCTATCACATCATTCAATATCACCTCACCACACTCTGAAACCACTGCTGCGTATGAAAGGGTTCAATAGTTAACTCATACAGTTACTACCTAGTCAACTGTGTAAGTCCAATCCTTTTAGACCTTTAAGATTCAGGTCGTGCTCTAGATTTATTATATGTACTATAACACTAAACTTGTTACATTTTAACAACTCAGTGGAATACTTAAATGGGAACATATGTGAAAACAACCTAACTAACAAACAAAAGACAAACAAATTTTTGCTGTTTTCTTAGTTTGGTATATTAGTATATTGTAAACAATCCCAGGCCGTATATGAAAACTAAGTTGCACAAACAGCAACTTTTAAATTCTTTGTGATGAAAAGCCACACATTTACATATATCTGCTTATTCAACTACAGGGCCTCTCTTTTACGCTAAAGTTATAAGGAGTGTTTCAGCGGCTTTTTGAAAAAGGTACAATATATGAAAGCCACTCAAAATATCAGTCATATCAAGTCACTTATCAGTACTGTAACACAAACAAGCTGTCTGGGAAGAAAATGGTACATAAAACCATGCAAATGTTCCAAGTAATCAAGAAAAATAGGTGCAGGCCTCTTTAAAAAAATAATTATTAAGAGATCCTACAATTCCTCAGTATGAAATGGCGTACTTTTGGGGGGCTGTCTTAGGTCTGGGAGGACCGTTTATCTGCCCCTTTAAAACAGTATTCACAGTGGAGAAACATCTGGCTGTTGAATGAAACCCAGCCATTCATAAAAACACCACAGGGGAAGGCTGTGATTGGCTGCCTGAGGACTAACGCATACCGAAGTCGTTCGCTTCCTCCGATTGGACACTGGCGTGATTGACGTGATAGTTACCCAATCAGCATGCTTCTCAGCATTAAGCCGTCGCTTATGGAAAAGCGGGCGAGTCCATTGAGAAAAATTTCAGAGTCTCTGAGCGGAGAGCGCAGCACGAGCCTTCCGTGTGTTTTCACTAGGATTTAACCCGTCTGCTGGATTTTTATTAGTCTATTACTGCAGCCTCGCAGATTTAAATAACTGGTGAGTATCGCTGCATTCGTCCTACTCGTTTCCACGTAGTTTAGTCTCAGTTTCTTCAGTAGTTTTTATTTGCTTTTTGTTTTTCACGAAGTTGAAATCACTTGCAGGGCACCGTGCAGTGTGTTCCTCTTGTTTTGTGCAGCGAACGCCATTTTCTCTATGCTACTTATTTGGGCGACCATTTTCTAGTTGTTGTTATTGTTGTTTATTGTTTACGCTAGCTAGTGTTTCTTGGTTTCTGTAGAGCGTGTAAGTTCTAAGTCTCTAAAAAGTAAAGCCCCTTTCTCGTTTTTTTTTGGGAGGGAGTAATGGTTTAGGCTGCGAGTGTGGTGGGATTTATGAATGGCGCGTTTGAGGGTTTTTTTCCTCCCTTTTTTTCGACAGGGATCAAATTTCACTTCATTGAGAAAAACAAGAGGCCGGGTGGAGGGGAGGAGAGCACGGGAGGGGGAGAGAGGGAGAGGGAGGGGGATTGAACTTCTTGAACTCAACGAGCCCTTATAGAGTTAACCCTATATATATATATATATGTATATATGTATATGTATATATATATGTGTATATGTGTATATAATTATACGTATATGTGTATATAATTATACGTATATGTATATATAATTATACGTATATGTATATATAATTATACATATGTGTGTGTGTGTGCCACAGTCTTTTGTGAGATTTTTCTGTCACCTTAAATCCATTAACACAGGCAAGCATTATATTTAAGGCGGAACGGAAAAAATCCAGATTAGGAGTGAACTGCCTGGTCAGCTTCTGTTTGTCAGAGACTTCAGAATCAGAATCAGATCAGTATCAGAAAACTTTATTTATCCCGGAGGAAATCGTTTATGTGGTGACTGCCATATCACACAGACACAGAGAGACACAGCAGGCAAATTCTTAGTTTTCGTATCTTTGTTGGGAAGTCATAGTAATTGTGCGGAATCAATAAGAAGGAAAAGATGGTTTAATTACATCTTATTTAGCTCAGATGCTTGACTCTGGTCTCAGCCAATAATAATATGTGTGTGTGAGAGAGTGAGAGAGAGTGAGTACGTGTGAAAGAGAGCAACACTGGTCATACTTTTCTGTACCTTTCTGTGCCAGCAGGGTGAAGCTTGTGCCTTATGGTGGAATTGATATTGCCCCCACCCCCCACTACAAGAAAGGCATTGCAGAATTTTATACAAATTAAACCCAGTTATGAACTTCTTGCATGCTTCTCCTCTCCTCTGTCCAATTAGGCTTAGTGAGAATGGCTCCCTCCGTTGGGCAACAGATGGCTGTGTGTAGTTATGTAAGGCCCCCATCTGTACCGTGAGGCTTAAATTGTGTGTGCGCGCACGCATAAGAGCGTGCATAAGTTGGTGTAAGAAAGTATGTCCCTGTTCTTGAGCAGCATGCTCCATTTGAGGGAAAAGGGTCAGTGCTCCACAAACAAAGCTGGTTGAAGGCTCTGCACATCAAAGGGACAGTTGGTCGTGTCCTGTCAGTTTTAGGGACGTCCAGTGACAGCTGCCCAAATCTCTGGCCAAGTGCTCAGCTCTCTCAAAGTGCCACTTTTCTCGCCTCTTCCTTCATCAGGTTCCGGCAGGCGAGAGGAGAGCCCCCGTGTGAAGAGAGAACCCCCCATTCCTATTCTCTCACCATCTCCAATCCGTTCCAGTCCTCCGGCCGCGCTGCCGAACCCAATGGACGGCTTTTATGACCAGCAGGTCCCTTTCATGGTGCCACCCAGCGTAAGTGCCGAACCAGCTTTGCCACCTCTTATTCTCCATGCACATTGTTTGAAATTTGAGTATGTTCTAATAGCTACTTTTAGTTCTGGTCAGAAGAGTTTAATGTCACTGTCTTAACAAAAAGATGATGTTTTCATTTATAGTTTGCTTTCTAAAACAGAAAGCGAACTATAAATGTTGTTGCAATGTTGTTGTGATGTACGTCGCTCTGGATAAAAGCGTCTGCTAAATGCTGTAAACGTTATGCCAGTGTACTGAACGTAACGATCATTTCTATATCAATCAGTGCTATAACATTGCAACTACAGTACTGCTGGCCACTGCTGATCGTAATGGTCTGTTTGTAGAAGTGTAACCCCGGGGAGTCAGTGTGCAGGCCACTGAATGGCAGGAAGAGAAAGTTTGTTGACACCGAACTCGCTCAGGACACAGAGGGTAAAGAACAATAGTCTGCAAGATACATTTCAAATAAAACTGTGCATTTCTCGTGTATAATCCTGAATCAATCCTCTTACTTCCACAGAGCTCTTTCAGGACCTCATTCAGCTGCAGGAAATATGGATAGCTGAAGGTAAAATTCCTACCACTATAAAAACTTGATAGCTATCTTGAGTCCTCGCTGTCGTGATTAATAGGTCCCACAGTTCGACCTAAAAAAAACCTAACATTACTCACTGCTGCCCTCTAAAGGTGTTACAGTCAACACCGGTCAGCAATTTTGTTTTTGAAAGAGCCATATACAGGGGTTCCTCGGGTTACGACACAGATCCGTTCCTTCGACAGTGCTGTAACTCGAATTTTGGTGTTAGTCAATCCGCCCCCTAGCCTAAGTCACTTACCGATCCGAACACGGTTGTAAAATCAAAAAAACACAACTAAGCCACAAAAAAGCAAAAGTCCCTCTTTCATACGCTTCATTACTGCATATTCTTCCGCCACAGGCAAGCAACCTAGTTCACCTACGTGATCCATAAGTACGAGGCTAAAGGTGTAAGCCGAGTGGGAGTTAGCGTTGTAAACTCAAAACGTCATATGTCGAGACTGTTGTAACCTGAGGACGCCCTGTACGTTAACAGTTCTGGTTCTAAAGTCTGACCAGGCCATAATACAATACATGTTGCTGAGTTCTGTATTAATGTGCCTTGTTATTTAATATTGCACCAATGGTCTGCTGTTACAAAACTGTTGTTTACCTGAAGATTGATCATTATTATTAATACGATGTATTTCATTTCATTTTTTGACATATTTGTAACACTCGGCCTTGAGTGGATAGTAGTGTGTTAGTGTTTCACCATGGTTATGGGGTTTTACCTATTCTTAACTGTGGTAAAATCACAAACACAAACTGTCTTGGCTTGATCCTTGATTGTCCAGTCAATGAATCTGATAATAACCTCCTTATTGCTGCCTCTTCAATAACAATTGTACAAATGCATCATGCACAACTCTGCTCTGGGTTTAAAACATGAAACACCTTTTGAAAAATTGCTTTTGCAAGTTTGTCCCTCTTTAAAGCACTTTAATGAACCAGACTGATCTTCCCCTTTATTGTCCTCTGTCTACAGCCCAGGTACCTGATGACGAACAGTTTGTTCCTGATTTCCAGTCAGATAACTGTGAGTATCTGATCCTGGAGTATGCGGGAAAGGCAGGGAATGGGGCTAGTTGCACGACTGCCAGTAGTTGGCTATTTGCATGCGTTTCATGAATTATTAACAACAGTCTGTGGTGAAAATTTCTCTCTTCATGGACTGTCACAGATTTTATGACCTGCTGATATTGTCAGATAATGTTAATGGTCACTTTGGTTAATGGCAGTGTTGATAGGGTTTGGAGTAATGCTTAACATTTAATATTTTATCATCTGCTAAATGTTAAACATAAGACAGCTACGATGGGCTTGGACAACAGCCTGCTCTTCAAGGCCATTTGAAGATCATTGTGTAGGCTGTTTGGCTTTTAGCTTTTGTGCATTTTGTGTGGAGGGACTTCAGTAGGGTTTCCAATTTTCATTCCAAGCTGTTCTTGTGTTCTGGGCTTGGGCTTCAAATGTTTGGATTGAAAAAAATGTGTGCGCGTGTGCGTGCGTGTCTGTGTGTGTGCGCGCACTTGAGGAGGATGTTGTGCAAGGGCCCAGAACACTACTGCAGTACTGTAAATCACTGCAGCCTTCAATGAAGTGACATTTTAATGGGTCGAGACACACACACATATGCACTGCACATTCAAACACAAACACACTTACTTCATTATGTGCAGAACACTGGTCTGGCTGTTTCCCTTGTTAGGCTTTTTTTCTCCCATTTGGGATTTGAATATGTTTGGTTGTGCACTCTATAGAGTTAATGTAACTTTGTGTGTCTTGTGCGCCAAGTGTTTACACATACATATGTTTGTATAGGGGGTCTGTGTTACTCTGGCATGGTGCTGCAGCTTTGGCAGAAGGCTTGTTTATCTCACAGACTGCTCTTTCACCATGCCTGGGCAAAAGGACTCCTTTCCCATCATGATGTTACCCTATAGCCTATAAGTCTCTTTTTTTTTTTGTGTAAATGAACTGACTTCATTTACACAAACATTCTCAGAATGCACAAACACTCTATTTGAGATGGTTAGTGGTAGAATCATGGTTCCAAAGGTTGCTTCCATGACATATAGCCAGGGGCAATATTCTGAATACTTATCATACATGAATATTTAGTTAGGAATATTGGTGAAATGGCAAAAACATTAGGATTTCATTAATGGAAGCCATGTTTTTCAAAGTTTGATTACTTGGTACAGAATAAAAAGAACCAATAGTGCCACATTTTATTGCCACATTTTATTTAAACAGCTACAAACTTGCCTAGTGTGTCTAACATCTGAAGAGAACACATGCATCCATGTAAATTTTTCCACACTGGATGGGGTTTCCCACTGGAAAAATATGAGAGAACCACATTTGGTTCTCTTTAAGAACATGTCTTTGGATGGTTATTTAAATAATTATGTGTAAATAATGTGTAAATGGGATTTGCAGATGTGACAAACATACTTGATATTAAAAGCTTTTTTTAATTTCCTCACCTGTGACTTTTTTTGTTGCCTTGGTCTTTGTTTCTGCAGTGATGTTTCACGGCCCTTCTCAAACTAAAGTGAAGAGGGAGACAAGCCCGAGTGGAGAGTTTTCTCCCTGCGGACAAGAGCAGAGACTCTCCCCATATGGGGAGAAGTGCCTTTACAACTACAGGTGTGCCTTAGTCTTACTCCTGCAAATACCTTAAAGTCTATGAACACTAACTGCTCCTGGAGATCTACCATTGTGCAACATTGAACTCTGATCAAATCCATCAGTTCTGATTCAGTTATTGCCTTCAAAAGCTCTTGATTACCTGAATGAGATGTTACATTTTGTTTAGTGGCATAGCTCCAGTAGAGCCAATCTTACTAATGTTCTATGGATTTTAATTGGCAAAGATGGAAACACTTTTAGTGTACATCAGAGGACCCCATTCATGATGCACTGTGATGAACTTATAGTCACGTTTGATAGTCACATAAGTCAGTTCAACTCTGTCTGACTAAAACAACTGGAGTTAGTTTCATTTTTTTTGACCAAATTAAAGTGTATCAACCAATGTTATTGGAGGTTTTTCGTTTAAAATAAGCATTGGTTACCAGTTTAATATCTGTTGGGAGGTTTGGTGGTCACTATATTAACTGTTTTTGTATCAAACTGTTTTTTAAAAATTATTATTACAGTGCCTATGACAGAAAGCCGTTTGGATTCAACAAGCCACTCGCTTCACCCTCTACCCCTGTCTCACCTTGTGACTCCACCCATGCCCCTGGGACACACCCCCTGCAAAAAAGAGTCACAACCCCAGGCCATGCTCAGACGCAGGTGCTAGCTGGGCAGGGCCGCAACCCAAGCCAAAACCACCACAGAACACAGACCCCAGTTCACAGCCAAAGCCCACCTTTTGCAGTGCCCCATGCACCTGCCAGTAACCCAGATGCCTCCTACAGTACAAATCTCAGGTATGTGTTCCATTTCTTAAACTGAATACCTCCCAAATGAAAAAAACGCCTTTCTCAGTCTGTCATATGCTATACATACTGTAATATCAATATTCCATAAAACTGCAATATTACGGTTAAAAAGAAACAAAATTGCATGCAGTCCTGAAGGCTGCTTGTCAACTACGCTTATTCATGTCAGTTGCCTTAATTAGGCAACTGTGCCTTAATTAGTATCTTGTGCCTGAGGGGTGAAGTCAGTGCTGTAATCAGCTCACGGTGTGCCGTTGGGTATTAACCTCTTAATGATTCCACACTGACCTGGAAAGTGAAGCTATGTTTATCCCAAGGGTTAACTAATAGACTGAAGTCCTGTTTGCCCTTAATATGGCATGCACATCTAATGTTCAGTGGTCAGTTGTCTTTCTCTGTTCTCTGTTTCATTATTTCTCTCTAATGCTGTTTGTGACCAGTTATTCTTGATTTTTTTCCCCAAGATCGTATTTTCTTTTAAATCATTGGTTAAAATTTTGTGTACCTCTCTGACCTGTTTAGTCTGTAAACTGCATGGTGAAACAAAGTGTTTCTAATTGTGAAGAACTTCAAACAAGTGGAGTGATCTCATTCTTTTGGTCTCTAGGTTCCACAGGCAGCTTTCAGAGCCATGTCTGCCCTTCCCACAGCCTGATGCCCGCTGTGGGACACCATACCCTCCACAGACCCCCAACCCCTTCCCACGGGACAATCGCCCTCCCTACCACCGGCAAATGTCTGAGCCCTTGGTCCCGGGTCCTCCACAAAGGTTTAAACAGGAGATGGTGGACCCCCGATACCCTGAACAGGGTGTGCCCAGCATGGGAGCACCTCGGGCGCCTTTGTTCCAGCAAATGCCCATCAAACAGGAACCCAGAGACTTTGGCTTTGACTCAGGTGAGCATTGCTGGCTTAAAGGCCATGAAGCCCTGCAAGAGTGTATGCAGTCTTTGAGATTATGTAGCACAATTGCACTTTACGTCAAAGGCACATATGGCTGTCAAATCCTTCCATTTGCGTTACAGCTCTCTCTGCTGACGTCCAGTTTCGCTCGCTCTCTCTTTTCCATTTGCTCTGTGATGGCACAGTGTGTGATGTAACAGTAAATCCTCTTAGCTCCTACTAGCTGAAACACTCTGGGCTGTGAATACCATGCATGTTTCAAAAGACCATGTTGCAGACACCATAGAACATTGTGTTATGGCATTATTGCTCGCTCGAAAGCAGTGAAAGCCTGCACTTGCTCAGTTTTTGCAGATAATTGTTCTGGCCATGAATTGTTCTGAGCTTAACAGACTGAATCAAGTCTTTCTATTACAGAGATACAGACCTGCCAGTCATCGTTCGGAAAGTCGGCATTCTTTCAATCCAACAACGAAGGTAAATATACATATATCAGATATAATTGTGACCATGTTTCATTCGTCCTTGCCATGCTTTTCTGTTGAACTTTAATATTAAGAAATAGATATATACATATAATAAAAAATATGAACATTTTCATACATGCCCCCAAAACTTATCTTGAGCCATTCTTACCATCCAGTTTCAGTTTTTCACAAAGCACCTGAAGACTAGGGTTGCTGTTCTAGCATCAGTTTTTTAATAGTGACTGTCATGAATACAGATTAACCTGATCCTAGGTCAGTCCTCTTTACGGCTGCTTTGTGATTACCAGCCCTGGTGTTGTCTGAAGGGACTATATCTGAAGTTTTCATTTTAATTTTTATTGCTCACAGAAAGTCGTAAACCACACTGGCAAGTCTGTGCCACGTTTGTGAAGTGGTTGGAGTGGGTTGAGAGAAGTTTCGGGGTAACCGCAGTCTGTTTCGTTTCCTTTGTGTGCAGGGTTCACTTACGAAGGAGAGTCTCATCTCTACTATGATGATGCCTGTGTGGTGCCTGAGCGGGGCGAGGGGAAGGTCAAGCAGGAAGGGGCAGCTTTCAGGGATGGGCCACCGTACCAGCGGCGTGGTTCTCTGCAGCTTTGGCAGTTCCTGGTCACTCTGCTGGACGACCCCTCCAACGGCCACTTCATTGCCTGGACTGGCCGTGGCCTCGAGTTTAAACTCATTGAGCCAGAAGAGGTCAGATGGCCTGCTTACTGCTTGTGAAGGCATCGCATTTGCTTATTTGCAAAGCTGTTTTGTTATTGGTATAGCTTGCATGTTTTAAAACACTCATCCCAGGTATTTGTACATGTAAAGGTGGCTCGACGATGGGGCATCCAGAAGAATCGGCCTGCCATGAACTACGACAAGCTGAGTCGATCTCTCCGCTACTACTATGAGAAGGGCATCATGCAGAAGGTAAAGGCACGTTCCCGTTCCAGTTTCCTCTCCTTTTTCCTCATTCAGTTTTTCATGCCTATTATTCACTGCTGATGCCATGTATGCCCGAGACAAGAAACTGTCAGCAGGTCTTAAAAACTAAGTCAAAGCTGTTCAGTTCAATACTTGCACCTGTAAAAGATAAAACCTGAGAAACTAAACATTTCTGCGCTAGGTTTTACCAGAATTACATAACATTTATTAACTAGTCAACTTTTCAATAAGTTTAATATAGAAAATAAAACGTATTTTTCATTATGTCCTGTAAAAAGTTTCTCGTGTCATTTTTAGTCTGTTTCTAATTAGTGGTGAACACTAGCCCATCCCGTTATTTTGAAGCTTAATCAAAACCTTTTCGTGTTTTACATGTCAGATTTTCCAGGTTTAATGCCCCTCTCTCTCTCTCTGCAGGTCGCAGGTGAGCGTTATGTGTACAAGTTTGTCTGTGACCCAGAAGCTCTCTTCTCCATGGCCTTCCCTGATAACCAGAGGCCTAGTCTAAAAGTGGACCCAGATGGAGCGCAGGTTCCAGAGGACGACACCGTTCCTTTGTCCCACTATGATGAGGCCAGCAGAGCCCCCTACCACAGAGACGGCCAAGACCAGTGCTTGACGGGATTACCTTTCTCTGAGAGCTACGCATTCTGAACTGCTTTCTGAAGCTTTTCGGACTTTAAATCACCCCTCAGCCGCTGAGCAGGACTGATTAACACACATGCGTACACGTATAAAAGCACACACACACACACACACACACACACACATGCTGATTCACCCCTAATACACAACGCTCCTTCCATTATGGTTTTAAACAGTAGGAGTATAAACACCTACTTATGTCTTTTTTTTTTTTTTTTCTTTCTTTCTTTCTTTCTTTTTTTGAAGACCGTCTCCTGCACACTCCATCTTTTATCATGTGATTTGAACTGGTGTTATGATCCTAAATACACAAACCACAATTTCTCTACTGTAATGGACCTCTCATTTTGTCTTGCGGGTTTTATTTTTTTTAATCTGTGAAAATGTAACTAAAAGGGACTCGCCAGTATTTTTCAACAAGCTTTGGGTTTTCTATGTTCGAAGATATATGTGTATATTTTTAAAGGCGGCTTTCGTGCACTGTTTTCTCTATGTAGAGCCCGCAGTCCTTTTTTCAGCTCTGTCCTTAACGACAAAATGTGCTGTTGAACGCTGAACTTATAAAGTCTATAACTATCATTGTGATATGAAAAAAATGACATTTTATTCCAGCTGTGCAAGTGTACATGCTTTATTACTGGCCCGAAAGGTTTCTGCTTTTCTATGATTTCAATGATTCTTTCAAATGACGAAGTGTTGGGGGTGGAGGATTGGTGGTTTTGGGTGGGCAGGAATGTTGAAAGAGTAAAATCTATGTATATTTTATGAATATATTTTTGCAAAGTCTGCATTTGTTTGACATTGTATAAGCTGTATACTAGACTTTCATCACTCTAATATCTGTTTGTTTTACACAGTGGTGAGTGACAAAGTGGAAAACTGGGCTAGACAGGCAATCATAGGTGTTTTTTTTTTTTGTTTGTTTTTTTGTTTTTTCTTCCAAAAATATTTGACACCTGAAGTATGAACATTTTGGAATTTGCATGTCAGTTCCAGTTTTTTGCATGGAGAAAAAAAAATCACACACCTGTTTGTTGATATGCAAAGCAGTTCATAAGTTAAATTTAACAACAGAGGAACATACTTTGCACCCACACAGTGCCGTGTTGACCCTCAGAAACAGGTTTTGGCCTGTAAAGACCCCCAGGCGTCTTGAAGTTTGAAATTTCTGAGTTGTTTTTGCCCAATTCCATTTGTTATGCTTTTTATAGTAACCCGACCATCTGAACACACAAGTCTGATGTGAAAAAAAAAAAATTGGATGTGACTATCCTGTGCAAAGCTAAGCACTGCAGCTTCTGTCTGCAGGTAGCCCAGTGTTGGGTTTATGCTTAAAGCCTATGTTACAATGCTGAAGAAGACCAGTAACTATTCTTCCTGGGTCATTCTACATTGTAATCATAGCGGTCTGACTTGCTGTAAGTGAAACTGATCTCTATTCGATAGTATGTGGGACTTGGCCTCTGTAACATGAGCTTCATGGGTAACTGGGTGTCCCTACCTCCACTCTAAAGCTTTATAATCTGTTCTGGGTACAATAAACTCTTTTCTGCTTCACTTAAGGGTTTTTTTTTAGTGCTGAGTCTGGTTTGAATGTCCATTTTCATTCATCAGCTGAAGTTTCTTATCAGGACTGATCTACCAGCTCCCACAGTGTATTACAACCAGATTATTTTAATGCATGAATGTCATTTATGCATCTGACCTGTTCTTTTCCAGAGCAACTTACTTAACAGTGTTACATATGTAGGCAAACGTAGAATTAGGTGTGGTGTTTGGTGGCCCTGTTTTTCAATATTTAAGTTTAATTAACAATGATATGACTGATATTTGCAGTGGTTTGATCCAAAATGTACAGATCTACAGAAACTTCCCACATCAAAATTGTTCAGGGTGGTGATGAAAGGAGCCAGACCTCTGAAGTGTTAAACACTTCTACAGAAGGTTATTACAGAAAATGATTAGGAATAACATATACTGAGATGAGGTGCGTAGGTGCACTGGCTTGTTTGAATTGTATATTAAAGGCCCATGTTTGCACCCTTGTAAACAAATCTGAGTTGGTAGGTTTATCCACACCGAATCATTTTTACAACTAAGTGCAGAACTTCAGAAATGTGTCTGAAATTACTCTTTAAACGCAAAATAACCCAAGTCTGACGTGTTGTCAAATGTACTAGTTAATGAATATTAGATACAGTGTAGCGGATACAGACATGGGAAACTAACAACGGTGCCATTGCACAGCACTGTCCATTTTGTCGGATAAAAACTTAAAGACGATTCTAATGTAATCTGGCAAAGCTCTAAAGCGTGTAACTGGTATTATCTAAAGTTAACCTACTGACTCCCATTCTTTGTTTTGCTTATCCTCTGATCTCTCTCTCTCTCTCTCTCTCTCTCTCTCTCTCTCTCAGCAAGGACTCAGCCAAAATCCTGCTGATGACCCTGATCCGCTGTGCAGAACTGCAGAATCTATTAGTGCTGTCAGGAGCTCAGATCATGAGTTTGCTCTCATAAGCCTTTACAGGGATGACTTGGCCTGACACCAGGCCTGAGAAAAGCATGTTATTAGTCCTGACTGATTTTCAGTTATAAGGTCTGCACTTTTCCAACATTTTGCATTTGTGTGTATGTTAATACTATGTGACATGACTCCTACTCTATAAGTTCTGAATAGGTTGAAGCCTTATAATAGGTACTAGACCAAGGCCATGTTTTAGCTGTATCCTAGCAGACCTGTTTTAACAATCTAAAATGAATGGTATATTTTTGTAGGCCACACACTGCCGTTTCAGTCCTGGTGGGAATAATTCACTAAGCAGTAATAGAGTAGTGGCGCCCCCTGGAGGCTAATATGCTTGATTGCACCAAATCCCTCCATTAAAGGGGACATATTATGGAAAACTAACTTTAGTTATAATAGGTCTATGGGATATACAAAACATGTTCATGAAGTTCTTAGCACAAAATCACTCTCACATAAAGAGATCTCACCAGCTTTATTCTCGACAGTTTCGGTCCCTTTCGAAATGAGCCGTTTAAGGGCTCCATCACTTTTATGCAAATAAGCTGTTTCTGGCCACGCCCCATCCATCCCATGCTAACGATGCGCGTTGAACACACGTGAAACAGAGGCGCTATCCAGGCCTATATGTTCGACAGTGAGTCGGACCCGGAGCCAGATGAACACAACACTTCATGAGTGACTTGCCTTTGCCTGTAGCCACAGCGCTCTTATGCGTGCTCGTAAAACCAGCAGACAAAAACGGTGGATCTTCAACTAATCTAGTGGGTGGGGCTCGACAGATGAGGGGTGGTTCTATGCAAATTTCTTCATTAGAACGTCACAACGGAGGGGGGCCGTTCAAACGGCTCGTTGAAGCATATGATTCCTGACACCAAAATCTTTCAACTGATTCACAGAAAACGGATGGATGTTTTTTTCGCGCTTGGAGTGTTTATAGGAGCAGTAGAGAACCAAATGGAAATAGAAAAGGATGCAAAAGTGAGTTTTGCATAATATGTCCCCTTTAAAGCAGAAACGAAATGGCTCCGCGCAATGCAGATGTTAAAACCTCGAGGTGCCAGCATTTTGTCACACACATTATATATTCATAAACACTCGGGAACAAAATAACACCATGTATTAAGAATAAGTCTTTGTTGTTTCTCTGTAGACCAAAGACGATTTCTGATTGTGTTTGTGATGGAGCTGAACTAGCTGACATTAGACTCACTGAACCGACTCTCACTGAACCGACTCTCACTGAAGTCAAGTCAAGTAAATCAGGAAGAGCTTCATTGTCATCCCAGCCATATACAAATACTTGTATATTTTACCTTAAAATAATATAAAGTACAAAATACACAACAGCGAGATTATAACGAGATAGTATTGTATACAGACGTATAGAATAAATGTAATATTAAATAGTTATAATACAATAGACTAAAGACTACAAAGGGAGAAGAAAAATAGTGATGTGTTGAGAGAGCACCTTTATTTTTATTGACACTACTGATACTTTACTACCTACTACTAGTTCCATTATTATTATTATTATTATTACTGTGTGTAATATGTGTGTATGTATGTGTGTGTGTGTGTGTGTATAATAAGTAAAGTGGCCGCTTATAGTCACACGTGAACACACCACAGAATACAGTGTGAACAATTCTTTCTCTGCATTTTACCCATTCACCAAGTGAAGCGGGGGAGGGGGGCTGTCACCAGTAAGGGGCGCCGAGGGAGCAGTCATCAAGACATTTGTCCGAAATTTCTTGATGATACTAGCAATGTGTGTGTCTGTCTGTCTGTCTGTCTGGGTGTGTTACTTGCTGTCCCTCAGGCTGTGCCTTGTAAATCAATTACTCATTGAATCACCAGTTCGACTCATTGAACTTGAGAGAACCAAAAGAGACCAAAAGAGTCGGTTCGTGAACTGAACCAGACTCCCCTGACTGTGTCAGAGGAGAGCAGTTATTGGACGGGGCGGCTTTCACTCAGCGGGCTTTCACTTTCGTCTGGTCGATACAGAAACCCAGAGCTGACCCAGGATCGGCACTCCCCACCCGGTGGACCGCGGCTAAATCCTGCTCAACACTGATCTGTGATCAGGGGAGAGCCGTTTCCGCCTCGTCAGAGAGAGCTGTAGTAGGAAGTGGAGTGTTCCGTGAAGAAAACGGCACTGGCCAAGTTCCCCTGCAGCTCTTCTGCTCGGACGGAGAAACAGTAACATGGCTTACCCAGGATACGGTGGGGTGAGTTACAGGACCTTCTCTTTAACACTCTGTCTGCCCTTTCTCCCTCAGCTTCAGTCTCAGAGCCCGTTCCAGTCTCAGGTGTGTTCCTGCAGGACTTCCAGATAATTGGCCAAATTTTTCTAATATCTGATCTACGGTCTAGGAAAATATCTGACATTCATCCGAAAGATTCTTGTTTAATTGCTATTGAGTTCCTACAGTACTGAACAGTGAGCTCTTAGAGCTCTGGCAAGCCTGAGAGCTCTGGCACACCATCAACAGGTCTGAGAAAAAAGTGTGGGGACAAAATTGTGTGACAAGTGTCTCCAGTGTAAAGGACACCAGTGTTTTCATATTTATTCCCCCTTTTTCAGGGCTGTAATATTAAATAAGGAGTCGAGGAGTCGGCCCGTTCACCTCCACAGCAGAGACGACACAGAACCGAGTTCAGGAGATAAATCTTTCAGAGTCTCAGAGTTTTCAGAGCCGGTTTATCTGCCTCAAATCTTTATCCCACCGCCAACATGGTGCTCCGAGTTCAAGATCACGGTCAAATAAATAATTTAAATTTCGTCCAGGACTGAAAACACTGAAAAGTTATTTCACCTTTTTATAACACATTCATACAGATTTACAGACGTTTGGGTCATATGTCCATCCACTAATGCAACTATCCAGCCTGTCCGTCTCCGTCTCCGTCTCCGTGTGCGTGTCCGTCTCCGTCTCCGTCTCCATCTCCGTCTCTCGGCTCTGCGGGGCTAAACGAGCGTCTGAGGATTGTCTCCCTCTCCAGACTCTGACTCGAATCAGAGAGGCCGTTTGGGTTTCTGTGCTGTCTGAACTGGAACCAGGAGTACAGCTCCGGTTCCGTCCGGCGTGTTCTGAGCAGGCGAGAGAAACAGTGTTTTCTTGAGGCTCCTTTTTCAGAATCCCAGGTCGTTTGCACTTATTTCTGTTCTTTTCTTTAATAAAAAGCCACCAATGCTGCAGCCTCCTGGTGCCCCACTGAGACACACAAAGGAGTCTTTCTAAGTCTTTCAAAGTGTGGTGGGATTTACCGAATTTACCAAAATGTCGAAATACGTGGGAACAAAATGTACTGACATTTCAAAATGTGGTGATGAAAGTTACCATTATTTCAAAAAGTTTCATGAAACGCTGAAGATGAAATTGACCAGACTTTCATGAACGTATGGGGACGAAACGTATCAGTACTTAAAATCCTCTGGAGCCGGTCCTGTTTTCAGAACCGGGTGGACGGAGCGACTGCGCTGCTCCGGCTCCGCTCCTGAGGTTCCGCTCCTGAGGTTCCACACCGGCTCTGCTCCTGAGGGTCTGCCCCGGCTCCGCTCCGGAGGTTCCATTCCAGCTCCGCAATAGAGGTTCCACTTGAGCTCCACTCCTGAGGTTCCGCCTGGCTCCGCTCCTGAGGTTCCGCTCCTGAGGTTCCACACCGGCTCTGCTCCTGAGGGTCCGCCCCGGCTCCGCTCCGGAGGTTCCACTCCGGCTCCGCACCTGAGGTTCCACACCGGCTCCGCTCCGGAGGTTCCACTCCGGCTCCGCACCTGAGGTTCCCCACCGGCTCCGCTCCGGAGGTTCCACTCCGGCTCCGCACCTGAGGTTCCACACCGGCTCCGCTCCGGAGG
>JBBJLS010000109.1:3886176-3917176 GCA_037577275.1 Bryconaethiops microstoma | reverse complement strand
AAAACACACACACACACACACACACACTCGCACGCACGCAAACACACACACACAGATTATCTGGACAAAAGTATTGGGACACTTGAGTGTCACACCAACAGGGACTTTAATGACATTGCATTCAAATACATAGAATTTAATATGAAGTTGGTCCCCCCTTTGCACTGTGCTTGGAAGGCTTTGGAGTGTTTCTGTGGGAGTTTGTGCCAATTCATTCTGTAGAGCATTTACGTGGTCATTCATTGATGTTGGACGTGAAGGCCTGGCTTGCAATCGCTGTTCTAGGTTATATGCTGGAATAGAGTCAAGCTGGGGTAGACAACTGTGTCTGCAAAAATGGAAGCATGGCATTGTCCAAAATGTCTTGGTTACACTGAAGCATTAAGATTGCCCTTCACTGGAAGTAAGGGGCCACCTGAATTCACTATTAAGAGGTGTGACCCAATACATTTGTCCACATAGCGTGAGTGTGTGTATGTGTATATGTATGTATAAATGTTAAATACATTCAGAACAACTGTAATTTTATTCATTACTGTATATGACCCTCTGGGATGCTTCGTAGAATTTTATGAGGAACAGTAACTGTCCAGCAACATCGCTTTATTTTTACACTACAAAGAAGGCCTGCATATGGAACAAGCTCTGTCTTTGTGGACAGTGTGTTGTAAACTGGGCTCTGAAATAGTACTCGCTTGACTCACCTGATTTTAGCATCAAAACAAGTCCACACATGGCCTCTGTTTAGCTGTAACAGAGAAATTTCTGAGAAAGTAGTGCGTCATTCCTTTCAGAGTATTTGCGTGTCAGCCCCCCGGAAGTGGTGTGAATATAAAGGAAGATTAATGAAAAGTTAAGTTGTAATGCAAGCAAGAAATACAAAAGAAAAAAAAAGACAATCAATGAATGATGTATGGATATGGTACGCTTTAACTGTGGAATTGATCAGAGATAATGTGATTGGCCATGTATATGCCTCAAAAAAGAAAGCTGTAAGTCATGTATATTTAAAAAAGAAAAACGGAACAAGTCGCGAAATCATTGTCACAAGTTAATAACTTTCTGTTTTCATTCCATGCAAGTGTATAGTCACGGTTTGCCGGCTGTCACAACTCTACCCAGTCAATCTTAATTGACCTGCGCTGAGCTCCAATCACTGCTTAGAGCACCAGCATTTTGCATTTGAAGCTCCAGAACTAAAGGCAAAAGATTACAGCAGGGACCTGTAAAAGTTCAGTACCCAAACAGGGTAGAGGCTCTTACTTGTCAGTGATCTGGAAATAAGGTTCAGAGTCCTTATACTGCTGTGATGCAAGCAGGTCAAGTAGGTTAGGGGAGAAAATGGACATTTTTCAAAGACCGTCCCAAGCATACAGCTAAATTAACTCAAGTCTGGTTCCTGCAAAAAGGTAAAGGTTCTTGCATGGCCTAGACAACTTCCTGATTTGATTTCCATTGTAAATTTTTGGAGAGGGTTTGGCTAAAATGTTACCACAGTGCTCTAAACATCTTGAAGCTGACTTTGCAACAAATGGCTAATATTATTCATTTGTGACGTCTGAATAATTTGTCCCAGTTTCAGTAGGAGTTTTCATTTTTGAACCTATGTTTGTGTATATTTGACACCATGGTGTACATCATATTATCGCAAGCACTAGTGTATTAACGAGAAGTAATGTGAAGCAGGAAATGTGGGGGCTTTTGTGGTGAAACGATCAGTTGCAATCTCCTGTTTTCTTAATATATAGTCATTTCTTTCACTTTCTCTGTTTCTCTTTGTCTGTTTTTCTGTCTCTCTCTCTCTCTCTCTCTCTCTCTCTCTCCCTCACTCGTTCTCTTTCGCTCAGAAAACGGAGCTTTCAATTTTTCCCCTCCTGGTCTAAACACAGCTGTTAGCTGAAAGCTTTCGTCACTCTCTAGCTTCTCTTGGGTGTCTCTGTGTAACGTAGGTGTTGTTTTTGATCAGTCCTCGAATTTTGATGCTCATGTGGGTTCCCTAAGCCGCTCTTGTTTTTTCGTTTTAAAATCTTGTCTTAGTTAAGATCTGTTTTCCCCAAGGCTGAGATCAAAATGCTTATTTTTGCTTTCATCTGGTCACGCATTGATTTTTGTAACTCTCTTTTTACTTGTCTAAGTAAGTCTGGTTTAACTTGCCTTCAGACTGTCAAAACGCTGCCGCCAGGCTTTTTACTCGCTCCCATAATCTTACTTTCTCTGCATTGGCTCCCTGTGGAATTTAGTATACAGTACAAAATCCTCATTTTCACCTATGGAACTCAACATGGTCAGGCACCTCAATACATTGTGCAGTTTTACACCACCAGTCGTGCCTTAAGATCCACCCACCAAAGCCTTCTCTCTGTACTTTGCACGAAGCCGAAGACTCCTGGGGATCGTGTGTTTCGATCTGTTGCTCCCAGACTGTGGAACAGTCCTCCACCAGCACTGAGACTGGTGCAATTGGTCGAACAGTTGAAGGCCCAGCTTAAAGCTCATCTTTTTAGACAAGCCTTTGGGCAGATGTTATTAATATGTCCTTGTTTTTTAATTTATATTATGCATTTTACAGCTTTTATGTTTGTCTGCAAAAAGTGTTTTATAAATAAACTTTACTTGCTTACTCTCTCTCTCTTTCTGTCTCGCTCTTTCTCTCTAGCTGGCCAGCAGAATAGTTGATTGTTATGTTGTCTGTTTCTGTTTCTCTCTCAGTATGGTGGTCCCATGCCAGGCATGCCAATGTCAGGGGCCCCTATGGGTGGCCCTCCAGTTGGGGGATACCCTCATCAGTTTGGAGCCTTTCCTGGCACCTTCTCTGCTCCTCCTACTCAAGACCCCATGTGGAGTTACTTCACTGCCATAGCCGGACAGGTAAGAGCAGAATGCCGACTGTGACTGTGTGAGCTTAGTAAAACAAGAGCCTTGAACAGCAGGATGCTGAGCTTGCTTTGTGGGACCAAAAGGCCAGACATTAATAATAACGTGAAAGTTATCTAGCTAGGGGATGTATGCTGCAGTTTTCTGAAGGAGAAAAAACGCGAGGTGCGCTGCACAGCCTTTTTTTTAGGCAGTGTTTTGAATGCCACTCCTGACTGCATCCTACCTACCTTCCTATCAGCTGTGATGGATGTTAATTTGATATGTGCAAGCAGAAAGTTTTGGTCCTTGTCCAATTGAAAAGTAATGTTATTAACTAGCAAACTTACACGAACACAGCCATACAAGGTGCATTAAATACGAATAGCCACAATGTATAAAAACGACATGCAGAGCATACCTTTCTCATTTAAATCAATAGAAAAAACTGCAGACTTCTAAGGCATTTGGAAAAGAAGTCTTTGCCGGTGTGATTGTTGTGGTAATGATGTTTTGTGTTGTCAGGATGGTGAGGTGGATGCCGAGGAGCTACAGAGGTGTTTGACACAGACTGGGATCGCTGGCAATTACATGCGTGAGTGGATACTGCGTGTTGGAATATTTGATTGTCCTGGAGAATACTGTATGAATAGTCCAGTAACTATTACATAACCAGTGTTAGATGAATATATGTATTCTTTAATAAAGTCTAATTTTTATGCCCTTTATTTGCAGCCTTCAGTTTGGAGACATGTAGGATCATGATTGCAATGCTGGATGTATCCTTTACAGAAATGAGGAAAAACATGTTCTGCATTTGCTTATTGCCTCATGACTTACTGTTTGGCCTGTGCAGAGTCTCTCATTAGGGTTGCACCATTAACTGATTTTTGCCCAATTTTGTTTTTATTTTTTAGTATTTTATTCGCATTTTACTAAACTAAAAGCTCACATTGTTTGTTCTAAATAAACACATGAAAAATACTAGACTGATCTTTATTGCTGCTGTCAGTTGCTGTTCCTTACCTGCATTATTGTAGAGAGATTACTCAGGAAAGATGGGCTTCAATGAGTTTAAAGAGCTCTTTGCTGCACTGAATGGTTGGAAACAGAACTTCATGATGGTGGACCGAGATAACAGTGGGACAGTGGAACCTCATGAGTTGTCCCAGTCCATCAATAACATGGGTGAGTTTGCATGCATGTTTTCTGTTTGTCTTCTGGAAATCTTAACTAGGTTAATTTAATGCAGTTATTGGAGTAGAATGGCCCTTTGTAACTTTTTCACCAATTATACCATTTCATCCTTTGTAAAATGAAAATTCAGTTAACAACAACACGGCATTTATTTAGAGGCTATGTTTAAATGTTAAAAATGAAAATGACAGTTTAAATTTTGTTGCACATATTTGCAATAAATTAGAAATGTAACTTGGGTTGTCTATGGGTTGTTGACTGAGGGTTTGGTTGTTGGAGCTGAAACTGTGTTTGTGGTCCACAGGATATAGACTGAGTCCTCAGGCATTGGGCTGCATCATCAAGCGCTTTAGCCGAGGAGGCAAAATCTACTTTGATGACTATGTGGCCTGCTGTGTGAAACTCAGGGCTCTAACTGGTGAGTGGGAAGTTGTTTTTGCCTCAGAATGGAGTACACACATAAACCTGGCTTGCTCGCTCACTGACTCACTCACATTTACCTGGCAGAAGAGTCTACACATGGGGACGCTGTTAGACCCCAAGTAGAGTTTTTTGTTTCATAAGAATGTGGCTCTGTTTCATTGCTTTTTGTCCTTTACCAGTTTCACAAAGGTCTAACCATCAAAAACAGGCCCAGGAAAGTTGCTGTTTTACAAAATGTTGTTTTTTTGTAATTATTATTAATCTTAGTTTAGTCTAATATTTAATAAACCACTTTAAAATAAAAAGGCACTTAAGAACAAGAAACTTATATATAAGGAGTTCTTATATATAAGTTTGCTTTTAGAGAAAATCAATTCAGATGCTGTCAGTTCATGTAAATGTTTTATATGCATTTCGAACAGTCTAATGCACACAATGCGAGTATATGAATTCCCAGCAACTGCACCCAGCAATTTGTGCATTTTTTAAAGGTGATTTTTGAAAATTGTGATCATTGTTCACATACATTATTTGAGCACATTTGAATGTCTTTTTAAGAGATGTACATATGACTGTAATGAACATTTGCACATTTTTTTAATGTCTGAAAGCTTTGCCCAGTCACAGTGAGAATGCATACTCCACTGTCATTCCCTGCAAATTGCAAATTACTCCCCAAACCCTCTCTTTTCCACATCTTTTGTATTATTTTCACTCATAAAAACGCTAAAAACATTTTTAAAAGGGCTGCATTTGTATTGAGCCGTTTTGTAACAGCTTGGTGTTTATATTTTTCTGCAGAGAATTTTAGGAGGAGAGATGCGATGCAGCAAGGAGCTGTAAACTTCCAGTATGACGAGGTAAGTAGATATTTGTACTTGTTTGGTTTGAGTGATGCATGAGTGTGTGTATTGCCGTGAAAAAAGCTCAGAGGTGGGAGGTTTGAAAGTAGCCAATCTGAGAGCGTTATTCATTCCTCCTTGCTGCTGATTGGCTGCTGCCCTATGACGCATCTCTGGCAGAAGCAGTCCAGCATTCCTGCATCGTAACAGTTCCCCTCATGGAGCTCAAGTGTTCTCATGTTTTTCGTTTTCTTCTTAAAGCCCTGTATTTTTATTGCTGTAAATTACATTAATTTATTATTGTATTTACCCTGCTTATACCAATATAATATATATATTACCCTGTTTACCTTTAAAAATGTTGTGTTTTAAAAGTGTTTGGGAGTGTTTGGGAGCATATTCGGGGGCATATTGTCAGGGGTTTACTAAGTGTATATATATATATAATTAATGCTGGGCAACGATTAAAATTTTATTGTTATATAATTCTATAATGAATTCAAAAGTAGTATATTGTGCACTTTTATTTTAAAAGTACTGCTATATGAACAAAAGTGCAATAACATTTGGTTCGCAAACACTTTAAACAAATAAGGAGCTTTTTAACAGCAGTGTTCCCTTTAACACAGTTACACAGCTGCAGTTCAAATATTTCTGTAAATCTCAACTTAAATATTAATGTAATCTAATCAAATATAAAACCAAAGCTCTTTGCTACTACAGGGCATTCACGTTTTATCTAGTTTGTTATAGGAAAACAAGTTCCCCTTGGAGTCCAGAGCACGGGCGCCGGAACCATTATAGCTTTATAACCATCATAAACAGCCGAGATGTAGAGCATATTATTTGTCTATTTCTCATCATTATTGGTGTTATAAACTGACTATAAACTGTATGAACTTGAAGGAAGCATTTTTCGACAAGACAGCATAAATCATCAGAACACCGGCGCCTATGGTCCAGAGCCACGATAAGAACATTATAACAGGCACCTTCCCAGCAACAGCAAGTTAACATTTATAAATCAGTTTTCTTTTTTTTTAAATGAACAAATACCAACAGAAAGAGTAATTTTAAAAAGAGAGAGAGAGAGAGAGAGAGAGAGAGAGAGAGAGAATATAGAATAAAGAATAACAGCCAATAAGGTTACAGCGACAGTTGCACTAATGTTTTTGCCTAGATATAAATATTTACTTAAATTTACAAACAGAGCTTTTGTTTTCTCTTGTAGTTCATCATGACAACTATGTCAGTCTGAGGAAGATGGAATATACCGCACCTCAAGGGGGGAAATCTCTGCTTCTGGAGACCTACAGAGAAATATACAATTATATAAGCAAATGTGTCAAAGTATGCAAAATAATATATACATATATCAATCACAGGCTTTCGGAATGGCTACCTCTATCAAGTGCCAGTGGAATTTTTTTTTTTTTTAATCAAAATGAGCCAGCAAGGAAAAAAATGATTTGTTTGAGTTTGGGTCCTTGAACCATATTTGCTAACATAAAGCCATTTGATGCCAGTCTTGTGTAAAAGGGTCTGACCCTTAGGGTTGGATCTCTTACGGTTTGCTTTGTGCCAACATAATCCTCACTATTTTTTTATTATATTATCATTTATATTTGTTAACATTTTTAACAAGTTTCACAAGCCAGTACTCAGCCACTCCATGTTTAGATATATGTGAATAAATCGCATATCACTTTAAAACAGGCATACTGTGTTTACTGTGAAAAAGTGTGAGGACTGGACCGAATGTAAGTTGCCATTCAAAACCGCATCTGACAGAATGAAAAAAATGTTTAAACTTTTTTTTATCATTTATTTTATTTATCATTACTGCATGCTGGAACAATCCAGCTAACTGGGGCTCACTGGTGCAAGAACATGTCACTGGATTTTGTGCTCATTCCAGACTACCTTTAATAATTTTATTATATATAAATTTATAATAGTATAAACTGCATACATTTGGAAATTATGCCTTTTCCCATAGACGGCATAATACAAAAGAATAAAAGCCACATCATAATTTGTATGAAACAGATGCATGTACCAGCCGAACTGAAGCCAGTGATTTTCCAAGTAGAAAGACACATGGATACACATAAAAAACAGGCGAGTCCTGCAGTGCTAGCTGGAAGGCCTTGCTCAGAGACATTTTCCTAGTCAGCACGAGGCATACATCAAAATGCCACACTTGGACCATACAACCCATGTTTTTGTTCTCATTGACTCTCTCATTGGCGTCTTAATTTTCTGTAAATTAAGTGGATGATTCATTTGAACTGGCTGATTTTACTGAATATTTAAACACTGACACCACCTGACAGAGTGGATTTTATTGATATGTTTATAAGTATGATGGTTCTGAGCACTAACTGAAATGTCATCAAACAGGAGCTTCTTTGATGTTGCATGCATGAATGCAGTGATTATGGCCGCATTATTTAAGCAATTATTTAAGCAGTTTTCTCTGGGATCAGTAAAGCTTTCTGATTCTGATTCATAAATAACATGAAAGCAAAGGGTTATTTTTCACAACTTCACCTTTTGATTTCTCTTTCGGATTACGATCTGTTAGAATGAACCATTTTCCTAATTGCTACGTTCTATATAAAATCTTGGTAATATGATGATGCCATGCAAATGCATTTAAATGGATAGTTCAGTCAAACCAGCCTAATGAACACTACACAGCCAAATAGAATGTGGGTAAATAACCCCCCTAATACTAACAAATGAAAATCAGGCATGTATACATGCAGTCTCCATAGACAAATGCTGGAATGAGTCTCATTGACGAGCTCATGAGCTTTCAACCATAGGACTCGTTCTGTCCTGCTAGAGCTGCCCTGATCAACAGTAAGTGAAGTTATTGTGAAATGGAAACATGTAGGATAGGGGTGTCCTATCATTGTATTATCAAAACCTGTTTGACTAGTTTTTCATTTTACTTAAGTAGTTCCTCTCAATCTTCAAACAACTGATCATGGTTGTTCCTGCTTTGGTGGAATGAAAACCAAACCTTTTCAGAACGGTAAGTCACACAACCTCATTGAATGGGAGCAGCATATAAAATGGTCTACAAATTCTTGGTACAATTTTCCAAACTGTCCTTTTTTTTCCGGAGCTTCATACACTACATGGACAAAAGTATTGGTATTCCTAACCATTGTACCAACTGGGGACTGTAATGACATTGCATTCAAATACATAGACTTTAACATGGAGTTGGTCTTCCCTTTGCAGCTATAACAGCTGCCACTCTTCTTGGAAGGCTTTCCATAAGATTTGAGTGTTTCTGGGCGAATTTGTACCCATTCATTCTCACAAACTGTTCCAGTACATCCCAAAGGTGTTGGATGGGGTTGTGATCAGGGCTCTGTGTGGGCCAGTCAAGGTCTTCCACACTGAACTCATCCAACCATGTCTTTATGGACCTTTGTGCAATGGGGCGCAGCACAAAATGTAAGTTTCTGGCATCCTTGCTGTAGTTACTGGCTAGTTACTGAATGCACTCTCAATAAATTGTCTATAGGAATTGACAGCATGGACATCTGATGTGTTTCTTAGATTTCACAAAACCATGCTTATGGTTGACTGGGGCTGCTCTATCAGGACAGAAACTTAACTACTCACTTGCTCACTTGTCAAAACAGTGGCATCCTAAGCTAAAACAATCGGAGAAACTTAGCCTTCGAAAACAATGCATTCTGATATTTGCTTAAGGAGATTGCAGGAGATTTACCTGTCGCTAAAAAAAGCAAAAATTCAGTAATTAATGTGGATGGATACATAGTTTTGGACCAGTAATGCAGTAAAAACACATATACACAGTGATGCTGCTGCATCACTTCACGAAACTGAGTTTTATTAATCATCACAAGATACAAAATAAATATAATTCTCACTCAGATACATATAATTTTTATATTATTTTTATATTTATGCAAGAGGGAAATAACAATCACAATCAAGTAGGTCAACACGTATGTAAGAGAAAGAGACAGAGTTTGATATGAAGAGAAGGATCAGTTGACATCTATCATGTAGGAACCAACTGCCAAACAACATTAACCCATCAAACAGAGCATGGTCAAGTGTGATCTCTGCCTGACTGCATTCCCTAAAGCCTCTCATGCACTAATGCTACTGGAGACTAGAGGATCCTGGGAAAAGCACTCACAGCTCTGCTTAGGTGGAAATGGGACAAAGCCATCACCATGGTTACTAGAGGGGAATCGGCAGCCTTATTCAAAGAGCAGAGCAAATACAGGGATCAGAGATCAGAGGACTACTTATCAACCTATTCCACTTTTTAATACAGAAAAAAGGGCAAAGACAGATCTTGCAGAGTTTGGTAAGAGTTGGAGTTGCTAAAATTGTGTGTGTGTGTGTGTGTGTGTGTGTGTGTGTGTGTGTGTGTGTGTGTGTGTGTGTGTGTGTGTGTGTGTGTGTTTGTTTGTGTTTGTGTGTGCCCACATGCATGCATGCAGGGACATTCCACAATTTTTTGGGACTTGTGCCAGTAGTCTTTTTCAGCTCTCTGCCCATTTCTTGAAAAAGCTTGAAAATAGTTACAACTATAATTATTCACATAATTGTAATATTTTTTTAAGGATGCAACATTTTGTTTGAATCTATTTTTCCAATATAAATTCAGACACAAACTGCTTAAAAGTATAACTTTTTAGTACCAGCTCCTTAAGGGCCCCTCCATTCAGCAGCATTCGTAGTCTTTTTTAGTACTGGCCCAGCTGTGATGCCCTGCAGTGTGTGCACACATTTGTTTGTGTGTGCATATGTGTTTGTTTGTGTGTATGTGCATGCGCTTGTTTGTTTGTGTGAACATGTGTTTGTTTTTGTGTGTGTGTGTGTGTGTACATGCTTGAGATGGCGTAACTTTAGTACTTCAGGCTTCAGGAAGGCAGGCTGAGGCAGGAGCTGGCGAGGAGCTGTATTTTTTTGTGTGCATATTTGATAGGTTGGTCTAAGCAGCCAAGTTCAAGCAGTACTAGAATCAAGAGTGAGGGTCAGGGCACGTCAGGTTTCTCCTATGGATTAAAATATTCTGTCTGTATTGGCTGTGTGCATGTGTATATGTGTGGGTGGGTGTATGGGACAAGTAGGTCCTGGTCTCACTGGGGCAGAGCTTTAAGAATGGCATTGACCTCTTCAGCCACAGCGGTCAAAGCAAACTCAAACTGGTCCTGAGGAGAAAGGAAAACACTGCTCAGCATCTCAATAGTGATAGTGGACATTGTCACTATGGAATTTATTTTTATTTTTTTACATGGTAACCTGAAATGTGTTGTATACAATTATACAAGGAGAATAAAAGCTTTCTATATTCTATGAGAGAAAATATGCAGTTACAGCTACTACTACACACCTGTGTGACATGAGTATAAAGTTAATACTACTACTATAACAATCTGTCTGAAATAGTGAATACAGTAGTTACATAATTGTTATATACCAGTAGTTATATAATTGTTGCATATATTGTTAACATGTAACTACACACTAATTACTGACGATGTAAAGTGAAACTGAAAATTATGTAAATTAGACTGTTTTTAAAGCATGGCACTAGAAAGTAATGTTTTTTTTTTTTTCTAAAAAAAAAAACTAAGCCTATTTATATGTACATTTTAAAATGATTTATCAGACTTCCATTCCCTACAGGGGACAGTCTCCTGGAGTAAATTGGGGTTAAGGGTCTTGCTCAGGAACCCAGTGGTGGTGAGCTGACGGTAGGATTTGAACCCATGCCCTCTTGGTCCAGAGTCATGTATCCTACCCACTAGGCCACCACCACCCCAATGCAAACAGTCATCAACAGCAATCAATGATAGCAACTCTAAGAAATTAAACTCTAAATCAAGAATTATATTTCTTGGAAAGTGATGCTGTTGTAAAGCCCGATTTACTGCTTTGAGTTCCAACTGCTTCATGTTTGCATCCATGGTACAACAGACAGTATATTTTGATGTGTTTTACCTTTGTGCGCACCATTCCTGGTCTCTGGTCCCTAATGTGCTCCAGAGTTGCAGCAATGTCAATTTCCTTTACCCCTACACCACAAACACAACACACAACTCAGAAACGACGCTCCCTACTGCACATTCATTACAGGGTTATGACTAGGAGAAACAAAGAAAACTGAAGCCAGCAAACGACAGACTTATCGCATACTAATCCCTAATTTTCAGTTAGAATAAACATAAAATAACAGATTTGGCCATGAGGTCCTAAATGGATCAGTCTATTCACACAGAATTATCATGAAATAAAATAGTAGCTAATAACGGTAAAATGGCAGGTATGCATGAAAATGTAAGCAGCTTAAGGATCCACCTTTAGCCATGCGGTTTAGAACCATGTCAATCAGGATGTATGTTCCAGTCCGGCCTGTACCATCACTGGAAAAGAGAGGAGAGCACGCTTACCACTGAATTTTGGACCAAACCAAATCACTGCAGAAATTAGCACAAAGGTGCTGGAAATAAAAACAATGCCTAAGGTCAAAACTGTCATGTATACAAACAGTCAACCGCTTTTTTCATGTCAACAAGGGGAAAAAAGAACACAAAAACAAAACAAACCAACCCTATTATTAGAGGTTGCTGTGTAATCAAGCACCTTGCACCTCTGCTTTTATGGGGCGGGTGGTAATTATTTCGAATTGCTGTCCCTGTGTTACATTTTCATAATGAATGGAAAAGAAAGGGTTCAAAATTACTCAAAATTCTTTTTGTATTAACTTCCATTGTAATTTAAGGATTTTTTTTGTAGAGTTATCATTTTGTAGATATTGTTTTGTTCTGACAGTGATGATTTCCTCAGAAAGTGTACCTGCAGTGGACAATGATGGGGCAGGAGCGTCCTCGGTAGCATTTGTTCACCTTCCTGTGGGAAAGAGGCAGAAAGACAAACAAGAGAGGAGAGAAACACTCACACTTTAAAAGGAAAGCCAGCAGCCAGCAAATATATCTATGCCAAAGCACCAGCAAAGCAGCATTCAGTAAAACATCAACAGGATCAAACAGTGAGGAATTACTCAGCAATGAACACAGAGAAATAGAAAGATGGAAGGGCAGACAGACAGTTGCTGACAAACAGATACCAGGAAAGACAGATAGGCTGAGAAAGTAAGAGTGAGAGACAGGTAGAACAGACAGAGGAGGGAAGCTTTGGGGCGATGGAGCGTGTCATCAGCGTTGCTCTTGCTGCAGCCACACCTGTCCGTGCTCATTTTTGTGACTATGCAACTGGAGTCAGATTACTAGCTGCAAACCACAAAAATGACACAGACAGCTGTGCAATACCACGGGCCCCGCTGCGCTCCATCGCACATGCAGAGAGAGAGAGAGAGATAGAGAGAGAGTGTGTGTGTGTGTGTGAGTGAGTGTGTGAGTGAGTGAGCGAGACAGAGGCAGAGACAGAAGGGAAGAGATATGAAGCTGAGAGACAGATAAGGGAGACAGGACAAAGGAGAGACAAATGACGTGAAGGAGACTAAAATCCCCATAGACAAACAGTAAAGGCAGACATAGAATAGAGAGGGATTGTGAAGTGTGAGGTGACGATGGAGAAAAAGGCACAATAAATCAGGGGACTAGAAGTCCAGCAGCAGGGGGGAGATAATAAACACTATACAGTATTTGCACAATGACAATTTGCACATATTCTATTTATTCTCTATGGTAAATATTCAGATACTTTTAGGCCACACTTTGCACATACTGTTATATTTATATTGTTTATCATTCTATTATTCTACTCTTTCTATTTCCTAGTTATTGCACTTTTTTTTTACCTAGTTATTGCACTTTCACATTAGCAATTCAAGACTACATTTCACTGCACGTTGTATGTGTATAACTGTGTATGTGACAAATAAACGTCTTTAATCTTGAAATCTTGAATCTACAGTATAGCACACAGGCCGTCACTGTCAGAATGGGAAACAGTTTCCTCACTCAGCCCATCAGACTCCTCAATTAGAACTAAAACATAAACTGTAAACACACACACATGCAAACCACCAACACACTGTTCCCCTGAACTTCCCTCTCGTCCACCTAACACAATGCATACACACTGCCTCAAACAGCTCAGACTTTAAATACCTATGTAAATACCCTTCTATTCATTACAGTGCACATTCTATGTCCTTCTGCAGCGACATTAGCACGAGTATCTCTATTCTGCATTTTTGCTCATGTTCTGGATATGTACACACACAACTCCCTGCTGCTAGAAATACAGTATCTGTCATAATACTTTATTCATCCAGACTAGTACTGTAGCTATTCTCGACTGCACTAAATGTTGTCTTGTCTGGTTGTTTTGTTGCTCTTGTGCTTTTCTTGCACTTGCTTTTGTCCTGTCTGCACTTGTGGTGTGGTGGTGTTCTGTTTCTGTTCTCCATGATCCTGGCGGGTCGTTGTTAGGTTTCACCGTGTACAGTGTGTATATGGTTGAAATGACAATACCCCTACTTGACTTGACTGTATTGAAGAAATGACTGTGCATATGGTGCAGTACCTGCGGAAGTCCAGCAGGGGGCGAGTGGAGGTGGGTATACCCTGCGCAGGCCAGCTCAAGAAGTGGAACTGAGTGAGAGTACGCGTCTCCTGCGTCTGGACGTTCTTCAGGTAGAAGCTACGCACCAAGAAGTCGTTACACCAGATGTGCTCGGACACCAGGTTCACCTGTGCATGACATCACTGGCTGTTTCAGTACAGTTTGTAGTCACCAAAGAAAAAAAAAAAACAGGCTGTGACCACTAAACCACTTTCTTTTTAGACAGTCGGTTTAGTTTCAGATGAATCCGTATGTTGAGATCAGAAAAGCTGAGCTTAAAGCAAATAAAAAGCTTACTTTCTTCAAGAATCATGTTTTTAATTCCAACTCATGCTTAATGTTTATTGTAAAAAAAAAATAGAGTATTGTTCAAATGACTGGTATTTTTTCTTTTCTATGATCCTGTTCTTTTTCTTTTCTTTTCATATAAACACATACAGACATCATTTGGTTTTACTACATTTTGAGGACTTCCAGTGACTGTATGTCAGCAATACTACACCTAAAATAACTCTGAGTAACCAAAATGCAATCTCTCTGCTCGTTTAGTTATTCCCAAAAAGCTGCATTAAGGCTGAAAACGAATATCAGCCAAATTTCCTCATCTCTACAGAGCACTAAATACAGGGACACACACACACCTCATAGATGTGATAAAGGGAGGAACCCTCATCAGGCCAGTAGCGGTCACACTGCTTCTCCCCGTCCTCAACAAGTGCGGTCATCATCACAATCACTGTACAGCCGTTCTCCCAGACCATCTAAATGAAACACACACACACACACACACACACACAAAACTCAGTCTTTCTGGCAGAGAAGAAGCATACACACTTTTGAATATTTTGGTTCTCTGTAATGACGTCCATTACTGCCCATCAAGCCCACACTGTGTCTTAGAATAAAGTACAATTGTTCCTGTACAAACCAGATGCCCTCTACAATGTATGAATAAAAGGTCCAACAGACATGGTCCAGAAATACTTAATAAAATGTTAAAAAATATTGAGTAAAAAAAAAATACGTAAAGAGAATTTTTTTTTTGCCTGTAAAGTTACTACTTCAGAGATACAAGTTTTTATGGCAGTGACAATATACTAACACACACACTGACTAACCTGCCAAAAGTCAGAGATGGTGTGTGAGAGGGGTCCTTGGGTGGCGATGTACGCTGGCATTCTGGGGTCATGCTCAATCTATAGGGTCAAAAGGAGACAAAAGGTCAGGGGTCAGTGCTTCGGCCCCCTCTAACCCTGGAAGGGCTCGTCACCAGGGCGACAGGCCATTCATGTGGTCAGCACACAGGAAGGCTTAATAGATGATCCCCTTTTGCTACAACAGAACAGCGGGGATTCCAAACCAACTCCGCCCGAGCTACATCAATATAGCGTAGCCATGGCAATGGCAAGACGGGGATTCCGGAACCCGAGGCAGCCCTGCACATCACTGCGGAATAAATGGATTTTGTCACCTTGACAACCAATGGGGAGGTGTTAAGTGGGTGTTGAGCGGGGAAAGTTCTCCTGTGAGATGCCAGGAGAAGAGCAAGGTGCGCCAGTAGATGAGTGAGAGAGGTTCTAGTCACATTTTTGCTTTTACTTACAGCTGACACCACTTTAGTTTAGAGATTTAGTTTCAGACTGAGAACAGGGCAATAACAAGCAATAACAAAATCATGGCTGACAATCATTCCTCAGTAGTAGCTCATTAAAACAAGCTGAGCATTTCTATTTGACAAATGTTTGAGAGTACACTATTAGGACAAAAGTATTGGGACATACCAGTTTTTCAGGGTTTGGGCTAGGCCCCTTACTTCCAGTGTAGCCTTCCAATAAGAGTGGAAGCTGTTACTCCATATTAAAGTCTATGTATCTGAATGCAATTTCTTTAAAGTCCCTGTCAGTGTAGCGGTCAGGCGTCCCAATACTTTTGGTCATATAGTGCAGATATGACATAATGACCGGCTGAAGCAATTGTGTGAGGAGTCATGTTTTCTAAACACACTTTACATTTTTTTAAATTTCTTGACAAAGCCAGAAGTCAGAACAGCTCAATCCTGGTTAAGCAGAATCTCAATAAAATAAAATGTCTTACAAAGTAAGTACAAAGTGTAATTATATTTGAATGGTATGTGAAATTTAATTACATTCTTGACTTCAAAGTGATCATTGATTCACTTATTAGTTTAGTCATTAAGGCCTATTAGTGAGTTAATAATATGAACCACATACAGACCTTTAGGGCCAGTGTTCTCAGACAGGGATTAAGCCTAGCTCTGAACTACCTTTTTTCTTTCAATGGAGAATTTCCATTCACACTCAGTTTAATGCCTGTCAAAGAAGCCAATCTTTAGGCCTTGTTTTACAGGCCCAAATTAAGTCTAAGTCTAAGTTTAGAATAATTAGGGCTTTCACTGGTTCAACCATTAGTATTGCAGCACAGTCAAAGCTTAGGTTTTATTTGTATTCAAAAAACTGACCCTCAAGGAGGTTATATTTAATTCCTGGGCAGGACAAGTCAGACAAGTCTTCCAATACAGATCATTTTGAATAAGGAAATTCCAACTGAAAAGAAAATTTAGTCCAACACTAGTCTTAATTCCTGGGAAGCTGACCCTGAGTGTTTAAGAGATTCGTGTACAGAGACAGGATGTTGCTTCTTTTCTGCAGTGATTTAAACCTGAACACAACAACAAACAGCGGCACTGCTTTCACTTACTATCGTGCTGGCGTTGATATAGTCAGTCCTTGAGGGGTTAATCTCTGCCTTCAGTTTCACACGGGAGTGATCGTCTGTACAACACAGCATGGAATTACACACAATTAACACTTTGGGGAGGGGGCATAGTGAACAAAACCAGCAGCAGATGCTCGCTGATGGGCTTAATTCATTTATTATAGTGGAATTTAAAAGGTCAGCTTTTAATGTCTTATAAAGACACAACTATTAGAACATAAGAGAATCATGTTTTAAAAAATGGTTATAAACATGAATCACGTTTTAAAAAGCTCACACGGCACAGCGTCAGGGCAGCGGTTCTTCTTGACGTTGCTTTCATTCTGAGCAACCGACACGGTGCTGGGTTCAGCCTGGTAGGAGCACAATGCCTCCCACTCCTTCATTAAGCGGTCCTTATTCTTTACATGGTCCTCCATATATGCCTGCACAAAGAGAGAGAGAGAGATACAGAGAGAGAAAGAAAGATAGTGAGAATGAGAGAATGAGAACATTTTAAATATGAGACAGAGAGAGAGAGAGAGAGAGAGAAAGAGAGGAGAGAGAGAGAGATGTGTATTACTTTGACAAAAATATATCAAAGTAAAACATGATATTTCAGTTTAAAAACAATACCTAGCATTTCTTTGTTTATAGCTACACTTTTTTTGCACTGCTCATATACAATAATGATCATAATAATAATGGTCTCGTGTGTTTCACTCATACAAATCACTGGGTGGATAAGTGGAGGGACGAAACTAATGATTTTTAAAAGTCTTCCACTAATATAATGACTACTTTCAAACCCTCCTTCTGAGTTCAGCGGTGTTTCACCATGCCAAGACGCATTTTCTTTGTGTTCTCGGGACAGTACCAAAAAATTTAGTTATTTTATATGGAAACATAGCTCGCGGTCGGTCGGGGGGGGGGGGGGATAGGGGGTGCTGACGGGATTCCGAACCCGAGGCCCCCTCACGGTCGGGGCCCTACGCGGATGTGTAGTATGTCTGCGCTGCGCTGCGCTCTGAAACCCATTGTTTTCTATGGCTTGCGCAGCGCAAGAGCGCACCGCGGTCCGCGGTCAAAGTTCAAATTTGTGGAACTTTAACCGCTGCGCGCCGTGACGCATTTTCGCGCCACCAATAGAATCAAAGCATCGAAGGCAGTTTAATTCAAAACATTATTAATTCAATTCAGTTAGATTCTGTACTGATATAAAGTTTTATTTTCAACCAAAATGGAGAAATTGGCTCTCGGTCATTTGCCTGCATCTTAGTGATGCTAGGTCCCACTCTACTTAGCAGGCTGTCGAACTGCTCCACGCTGAGCCGAAAGTACACCTGGAACCGGTCGCTGTGACAACGGAGCTCCTTTACTAGCCTGAAATCCCCACGCTGCTCTCTGGATAGGAGGGTCTCATGCACCCACAGCCTATTCTTTCTTCGTGTTAACAGAGCTGCTAGTGCTTTTTTTTATACACTGTCGTGACTGACCGCGGGCCGGGACAACAACCAAACGGGAGAGTTTAGGAAACCACGCCCACTTTTTTGCGCTGAACCCAGCGGCAAGCGCGGCGCGTTGAGCACAACTCGCTGTTTTTTGAGAGGAAGCGCAAACCCCGGCGGCGAGCGCAGCGCATGCCGCGTTCGGTCTGAAAGCCCCGAACGGCCCTGCCCCAGCAAATCACAAACAGTATTGCCCCAAAATACCCAAGAAAATGGTTATATGGTATACACACAAACACACACACGTCCCTTTATCTCTCGCTCTTTATAAATATATACATATAGATAGATGGATAGATAGACAGACAGAAACATACACAGATAGATAGATAGATAGATAGATATATAGATATGTGAGTGAGCGTACGTGTTTGTATACCATATAAACATTTTCCCGCGTATTTTTGGGCAGCACTGTTTGTAATTTGCATCAATCATGATGAAACTAAAAATGAATATTGCTGTGTGATTCCAGTACCATAATTCTGGATATATCATATACATCGATCAACCCCTCCTGTGTTTTTGTGTATACCAGTATCATGTGTCCAGTGGAGATGTCCATGTTAGATTGTGCTGGTTCCTCACACCAGGAGGGGGTGCTACTGTGAGAGCTGGGGCTGGGCTGAGCAGCGTCACTGAACTGAGACGACACGCTGCTAACCCGCGACGTGTCAGTCCCTGCTCCTCCTCCTGAGCCTCCTCCTGGGCCGCCCCCACCTGTAGCCCCTGCCCCGCCCTCGTGCTTGCCTGAAGATGATTTAGCAGCCATGTGCTGCCGACAGAGGTCCTAAGTGTGGGGCAGAAATATATAACCATATAACAGCTGACATACAGCCTTGGAATATTTAGGCTACCCATCACTACAGCTCTTACAGTATCACATATGAAGCTCTGAATGAGAATATACAGCGAATAAACAGAACATACGCTTTTGTAGATAATGCAGGCTTTTCTTGATCACACGTTTACTTTAAAGCCTATAGTTTAGGTGTGTGCAGTGAGGCAATAGCTTTCTACAGTAAAATGCTGAATCTGAATTTGTCCTATTACCTGATACGCATAGTGTGTGTCGCTTCCTGCCTCTGGGCCCAAGCCCAGCTTTCCTGAGGCCAGTTGACGGGCATGGCTGCGCAGGCAGGCGATGGTCAAGGAGCCGACTAAAAGGCCGCCCACGCATGCCACACCCACAAAGGTGAAGAACACCCATCGGGTGCCGTCCCGCACACGCGTTGCAACAGGCAAGGCTTCATTTTTCTGTAGAGAGAGAAATAGAGAGAAACATTCTGAAAAACAAAAACAAAACTCTTAATAGTGCAGTATTGAAAGTTTGTGGGTTAACACTCCTCCATCAAAAAGCCTCTAAAGCAGGTTTGATGACATTGAATTTAGGCTCACAGTTGTAGTTGTGCACTCACAACAGTCTGACATGCATTGCTCTTCACGGAAAGAGTACCTAATTTAAAAATGGAGCCTTGTGGCTGCGGCAACAACCAGATTTCCCTCCACTTCATTTTCATTGTTGGAGCAAGCTGAGGCTTTTCTCTCTCTGAAGAGACCACCCAGGCAAGACTATTCTGTTAGAGCTTTTTAAAATTAAATGGAATTAGCGAGAGAGAGAGGGAGCGCGGGAACAGGAGGTGTGGTGTGAGTGTGTGTATAAGGACACACACACACATACAGGACAGAATGAGTATGTAAAAAGGAGGTTGCACCTCCCACCCTGTTGTCTGGGTTACCATGCATCTCAGTGGGGGCAGCAGTTGCCATGGTAACACCAGAATGCCTGATGTAAGCCCTTTGGCCATCAAAAGTGACAAAAAAAAGAGTTAAAAATGTGACAAATGAAACGAGAAGAGAGGCAGAGCACGTAAAAAGAAGCACTTTGCAGCTCAGCTCCACAGTTCTGCAGGCAGCTGTGTGGGCCAATCGTTCATAGATCTGAAGTCATTTCTGAATCCTCAGTCCTGCACGAACACATACGTTATCATTCTTTCCTGCCTTCCTTCTCCCTCTCTCTCTGTCTCTGCTGGTATGATGCAGACCACACAGGAGCTGGGGCATTACATCATCGCATCTGGGCCAACTGCACTGACCTTGTCGCCACAGCAACCGCCTCACCTGACATCATTGTCTGTGAGGAGATTGCAGGGAGTTGAGTTGAGTGCACGGGGCCACAGGATTCCCTTATGTTCCTTTGGGGATTTCTTCCTTCTTTTTCCCCCCTTCATTCATGTTTTTTTTATACATGCCACAGATTATTATCATTTTTTATTTTATATATGCAAAAAAAAAAAAACCTGAAACCACCTATGGAAGTATGTATTCAAAATGAAATTTTTGTGATGGAATTACTCTCATTTAAAATAACTGATCAGCAAATAGTCTTTACCAGCATCATAAAAATAAGTATTAGCGCCTGGAAAAAGTTTAGGCTCCATTTAAAATAGTGAGTTTTTGGCACTCCTTATAAATAACGTAATAGCATTGAACTGCTGTATTTTGCTCGTTTGGATAGTTTGCATTGCAACAGCAAAACATCTGGAATAAAAAAGCACTCAAGTGACAATCTTCCTTGTAGGATATTACTACACGTTTACAGAGCAGCACGTGTAAAGTCAGTGAGTGGTGGTATCACAGTGTTACACAAGCCAATAATGAAAAATACAGGCAAAACGCGTTCACACGGTAAACGGAATCACGGCATCGTCAGTTTCTGCTGAACTCACCTCCTCCTCCTCCGCAAAAGCGTCCAGCACCGGCCTGTCGAGCTCCTCTCCGTTCTGCACCGGATTTTCATCTTTTTATTTTATTTTGTTTTATTTCTGAGGGAGCGAAAACTTTTGAGCGAGCCAGAGTTACCGAGGTGGTGGCGTTTCAGCAAAGAGTGACCGTTTGAGAGAGAGACAGAGAGAGAGAGAGAGAGAGAGAGAGAGATGAGGAAAGGGGGGGCAGAGGGGGAGAGCGACAATGAGAGATAGGGGGAGAGAGAGAGAGTGAGATGGGGAGAGACAGAAAGAGAAAGAGAAAGAGAGAGAGAGGAGAGGCAGGAGGGACCCTGTCTCGGGAGCGCGCACACGAACCCCGCGCGCGCGCCTGACAGTTTGACACTTATGAAGTGGTTGTCATGGCAACAGAGCGAACGGTGACGAGGGAGACGGCGGTGGTGGCGGTGGTGGCGGCGGTGGTGGCGGTGGTGGTGGTCGGGGGGAGGTGGTTGGGAAGAGGGGGAGGGCGTGAATGGCCCTTGAGAGAAAAAAAAGCTCTTGTCAAGCTTTGAGTGACAGAAAACTAGAGAGAGAGAAATCAGATGAGAACCAGTGAAGCAGACCAGGCTTGTTTACCAGCCATTCAGACGGTATGTACTCCCATTGTCTCCGTTTCTCGTTAAGAATAACACTCTCAAAAATGGACGAAAATAGGGCTAGCCTTTGTGTAAACCCCCCCTTCACCATGACAAACCTACCTCTCCTACTCCTGCCTGCAGCACGTTCAGGCCGGTCTCGGATTCTAGAAAGTTCTTCTCAGCCACTGCTCGAAAAAACAAAACGTAGGAATGAGAAAATCACTGCTGTATCATTAGCAGAGGTGGGTAGAGCAGCTTAAAGCAGAGTTATTTCAGTCAAATGATGACTCGAGTAGGAGCCAAACTAGCAACTCAAAGTGGGAGCAAAAGTGGTAGCTAAAAACAAAAGTTCATTAGGCATGGCTGTCACCAACAGAACAGAACAAAATGGCCCATAAAAAAGCAACTAGATACCAAATGTGATAGAGTGGAAATGAAAAGAATCTTCACAAAATGCTTGATTATTTAATGCAAACCACTAGAAAAGTACAAATCCATGTTTTCCCAAATATATGATGCAGAATAGTTACAGTATATGGACTAATGTATTGGGACACACCAGTTTTTCAGAGTTTGGGTTAGAGCCCTTACTTCCAGTGAAGGGCAATCTTAATGCTTTAGCATACCAAGACATTTTGGACAACACCATGCTTCCAACTTTNNNTCCAGCATGACTGTGCCCCAGTGCACAAAGCAAGGTCCACAAAGACATGGTTGGATGAGTTCAGTGTGGAAGAACTTGACTGGCCACACAGAGCCCTGACATCAACCTAATAAAACACCTTTTGGATGAACTGGAATGGAGATTGTGAGGCAGGCCTTCTCATCCAGCATCTGTGCCTGATCTAATAAATGCTCTACAGAATGAATGTGCACAAATTCCCACAGAAACACTCCAACGTCTTGTGGAAAACCTTACAAGGAGAGTGGGAGCTGTTTTAGCTGCAAAGGGAGAACCAACTCCATATTAAAGTCTATGTATTTGAATGCAATGTCATTAAAGTTCCTGTTGGTGTAATGATCAGGTGCCCCAGTACTTCTGTCCATATAGTATACCATCCACATATGGCCTAAGACACATCAAGATATTATGCAGACTGGATTCACAAAGCACTAGCTAATTATTAGTTATGACCTTTTTGTGAATTATCTTGGTCTAATGTAAACTTTGCATCATTAAACGATGTCTAAAGAGCACCAGTGCCTCCCCCACACACTTACCAGCCTTGTCTGCCACTTCAGCAGCAGTCAGGTTCTGGCTGTTTGGGCGAACTCGGAACGTGAGAGCTGGACCTACCACGCTGTGAACAGAAGTTACGGTCACACAGCCAAACAAGCACAGGCTGTGAAGCATGAAGGAATGGTAGAGAAGAGGTTGAGCGACAGGGTGGGGAGGTCAAGGGGTCAGGGCACCCCATGGTTGAGATTGATTCATGTCATTTATTTCTTCTCCCCAAGGTTCTCCACCATGCTGGGAAACCTAGGTTAAGGATCCACCTCACCACGGCTTGGGATACAAAAAGGGTCCGAGGGTCATCATTGGGAGGATTTTGCTGTAGCATGCATAAAAGGGACTACAGTGCTGTTTCACATGATATAGAGCGTCCACTGTTTCTAATTTAACCCTAAAATGTTTGTTAGTCTATTTATGAGGCTTCTGTGTTTTACATCACTGCATTTACATTACAGCAGAGCTTGCACTCACAGTGATTTCTGTGTAGACAGTGGCCATTATGCGCTAAGGATTTTGGGAGCATCAGCAGAGAAAAGTTTACATTTTCTCAACTTTATGCAAATAAGAAACAAATCCTGCTGGGTGGCAAGTCAGATTGTTGAAACCTGTGTTTCACTGAAACTGCATTTGAGAACATTTTAACATTGGGCCTTTTCCGACCTGCCTTTTAGTGGAGTACAGTATTACTGTAGAACTCAGCAAACGTTTACTCTGGACAGATCATTTTGCTTGCATACACAGTCACAAAGAAGCCAACGGTTAGTGAAGTGTTTGTATTTCACTGTAATGTAAATGCAGCATTAGGCTTATTGTCAATTTAGGCTTAAAGGAATACTTGAGAGTATTCAGCAATCTCTGTCACATCTGTATTGTAGTGTCAAGTAGCACAAGCAAAACATGTTAATGTGCTTCAAAAGAACAGAAGATCCACTGACTTGAAATTGCATATATAATAAAAGTTATTGGGCAGTAGCTGAATTTTGTGAATAAACCTAATATCTTACCAATGCACAGTTGTCATGGGTCCTTAAAATCCTTGAAATTTAGCAAATTTGAGAGAAAATTATTAGATAAAGTTTTTTTTATCTATATATATTTAACATTAGTAAATAGGCTATGTTTCACTGACTGCATGCGTGTCTCCCTCTCTGTGCGTCGTTGTTTCATTCACCACCTACCTTGAGAAATTGTGACGGTCACATGTGTGCATTAAGTTTAATGACGCAGGTTAAACAGCAGCAAGCAAGTGAGAAAGCTAACATTAAATGAACTGTGTTGTTACAGTAATTAACTTTGATCCATGTCTGGAATTATGAGCATGCAGGATTCTTGAATTTGATTTTTTTTTTTAAGTCCTTGAGAAGGCTGGTAACATATTACCATATTTTTTTCTCCTGAAAGCACATGTGTACATGTTGATATGCACATACTGTTAAAGAATTCATGAAAATATTGTACAAAAATATGTTTGACATTAATGTTTATTGATGCAATTCAACAACTGCCCAGTTTCTTTTTATTATACGTCTACAGCAAACACTGTCTGTGGCAATCGACTATACAGATGCAAGCAGACACTGAAAAAACAAACAAACAAGGGTTTTCCTTTCAGCTTGGACTATGTGGGATATACCAAAGCACAGCCTGGAACCTTCCTAAGTTAGAGACTGAAACTCTAAACACTGTCTCTGGGCCTACCTGATATTGGCGAATGAGCCAGTGGTGAGGTGAATCCTCTCAGCCAGGGTTTCCAGCAGACGAACCCCATCAAACAGAGAGAGGGGACTGCAGAGAGACACACACATTCATACTCTACACACACGAACAGACAAACAGACTACACAAAAAAATACACAGACAGGCAGTCCACCTCGCTGCTCGACAGCTATTATGTGAGGTTTTGATGCATGGAACTATCCTGATTCACACTCAGTGTGTTCTCCAAGTACAGACAACAAATGAACACAAAACACTGACCGATTAACTTGAAACAGGAATAAACAGACTCACAAACATCAAAGGTGAACAGTCAGTTCAGCACCCATGTGGCAATGGTTTTACCTCTGGTTTGTAATGATATATCCATATTCCTCTTTATATTTGGTTTGATTCTGTATGGCTGATTTATTGGAGACTCCCTTCCACACTTTTTCCTCTCCCTTCCACCCCTTCTCCTGTTTTAGTGGGGCTGGAGGTCCTGGTACACTGGCCCCCTTTATGATGTCGTTATTCTGCAAGGAGCCCTCAAGAGCAGACGAGGAGGAGGAAGTGGAAGAGATGGCTGCCTCTGAAGGCTTTTCCACTGTGTGTGTCATCTTCCCCTCTGTGATTTTCATCTATTAAAAGGCAGCATAGTATAAATCTGCTCAGCCAAACTCACATTCAGTTTTTTGATTGTGAAACATTCTGGTGGACAGCCATTTCCTGTAGTCAGCGCATACACTGTCCTCTGCTGATCAAATCATGCAACAGTGATGAGCTAACAAGTACAACACCAGTAACTAACACCTTGCTAACACTGATATAGCATAATAATTTGATAAGTAAGCATACCAGTTTTTGTGGGGCAGCCGAATCAGCATGATCTAAGGGAAAAGAAAGGACAAAGTGATCAAGAGCTTGTCCAAACAAAAGCTACTGTTCTTTAAAATAAAGCATGCAAAATCATGGTAATGTAGTAAACTGGGTTTGTTGAGCTATACACAGGACTGATATAAAGAGGACCGAACTGCACCAGGTTCACTCACCCTGATTGTGTGTGATTGGAGGCTCATTCGGCAGGAGGTCTAGCACAGTGAAGAGGCGCTCCATCTCTTTAGGGTTCAGATGAGCCAGGTCAAAACCATGCTGCACTAACAACTCATTCAGACTCTGCTGAGTCGGGTCTAGATACACAAATCAGCAAGTACAAAAGCATAGAAACGGTCAGATGTACCCACAGCAAGTACTGTGTTCCGTACTTTGGTCCAGTTTATAGATAACTGTATGTCACAGTGTTAACGATCACATAAGCAAAGCTATTACTGAATGTGTTGAGACAGACTGTGTAGAAATGTATAGAAATGTACTTTACACGTATTTGGTGAGGTATAAACTTACATTACCTGTTAGGTATATAAACTTCAAACACCAAACATTTTAGCTGCACATTAATAACATTGAGAACTCATATTTAGTCATTTTCCCCCAAATTGTTCAGTCCTAGCTCTTAGTAACTTTTTTTTTAATGTGCACCAATTAAAAAAGGTTCAACTGAACTGTACATTGTATCTTAGAGGTGCACGTACTGTACTTTCATAAAAAATTTCAGGTATGGCCAATACAACTCTGCAAAATTGCATATATCACAAAACAGTTTACCTAGATTATATACACAGCATTTAGCCACAACATTAAAACCCCAGCTGAAGTGAATAACATTGAATTAATTATTATAATGGCACATCGAATTGGGTGGGAAATATTAGGCAGCAAGGGCCAAGATGTGATGACCAGACGACTGGGTCAGAACATCACTAAAACTGCAGATCTCAACAGGTGTTCCTAGCAGTTGTTAGTACCTAGCAAAAGTGGTCCAAGGAAGAACAACTAATGAACTGGCAAAGAACTGGTGGGGAGCAAATGCTAGTCCATATGGTTCAATCCCCTAGAAGAGATACTGTAGCACATATCGCTGAAAAAGTTAATGCTGGCTATGACAGAAAGGTGTCAGAATATAAAGCACATTTTCTATATATGGGGTTGCAGAGTCACATACCGGTCAGACCCATGTTGACCATATGCACCACTGCAATAGCCTACAATCGGCATGTGAGCCTCCGAACTGGACCATGGAGCGATGGAATAAGGTGGCCTGGTGTGATGAATCACGTTTTCTTTTACATCACATGGACAACTGTGTGTGTGTGGGTGTGTGTCACTTACCTGAGGAAGAAATGGCACGAGGATGCCCTTTGGAAAGAAAGCAAACTAGCAGAGGCAGTGTGATGCCTTGTGCAATGTTCTGCTGGGGTCCTGGCATTCATGTAAATGTTTCTTTGATATGTACCATCTGCCTAAACATAGTTGGAGACCAAGTACAGCCATTCATGGCAAAGGTATTCCCTAATGGCAGTGGCCTCTTTTAGCAGGTTAATGCACCCTACCACACTGCAAAACGTGTCAAGTCAAATAGATTTATTGTCATTTCAGCCAAATACACAACACAAGAACAGAAACAGGAACATCACAAGATGCAGACAGGACAAAATACATAGGGTGCAAAGAGAACCAGAGAGAAAGTGCAAGAAAAACACAAGAGCAACACAACAACAGGACACTGCTGTTCCTTAAACAGCAGTGTTTAAGGAACATGACTGAGAGTTTAAGGTGTTGTCTTTGTCTCTAAATTCCCCAAATCTCGGTCTTATCAAGTAGCTGTGGGATGTGCTGGAGAAACTAGTCTAATCTATGGAGGCCTCACTCTACAAACCTACAGGACTTAAAGGATCTGCATAGCACACCTTCAGAGGTCTTTTAGAGTTCGGCTCTTTCAGGACCCACACAAAATTAATATTATGGCTGATCAATGTAAACCTCTTAATCAACAAGTGGTCTATTTTAATCAAATAAACTGCTGATTATTATTATTACTATTTAGATATTTTCAGGTGTATTTTGACTGTTGTGGCTTCTTACATTTACGGCACTTAGCAGACGCTCTTATCCAGAGCAACGTACATCGGTGCGTAAGTAGTCTATGTCTGTTCTTTATACCTGTAAAGCTACGCTAAGATCAACACCTGCTTTTAACCAAGTTACTGCCAGTTAAGTTACACACCTTAACAAATCCTGTCAAAAGAAAAAAAGTCTGAGGTTTATACACAAATAAGGAAAAACAGTTAAGAGGATAAGTGCCCAAGGTTTTTCTTAAATATATAGAAAACGATATATATAATAAGATAAATGAGAGGACTGGGTAGTCACCAAGGTGCTCCTTGAAGAGGTGGGCTTTCAGATGACGCTTAAAGACAGTGAGGGACTCCGCAGATCTGATTGCAAGAGAGAGTTAGTTCCACCACTGGGGGGCCAAGACTGAAAAGAATCTTGATGTTTGTCATCCTTTTCTTTTCAGCAACGGAGTTTCCAGATGAGTAGTGCTTGAAGCTCTGAGAGGACGAGAAGTAACACGCTGCTTGATCCATGCCAATAAGTAAGTCCACTCTTGGCAAGTGTTAAGGTTTTGAACTTAATGTGAGAGGCCACGGGGAGCCAGTGAACTTTCTGTAGTAGAGGCGTGGTGTGTGAGAATTTAGGAACATTGAAGACTAACCTCGCAGCTGCATTCTGAATCAGCTGAAGTATAATTACCTTTGATGTACTTCTAGTAGTGTTTTGCCATCCAACTGGTCACATTGCAAGAGGAGAGTATTAATTACAGCAGTGGTTTTTTAATATTTTTAGGAACTCATAGAGATGCTGATTTAAAAGATGCTGTGTGTTTGGTTTAACGTGAATAAGTATCTAAGACACAATTCAAGAACTGCAAGTGAAATCGATGTATTCTTTGTTCTGGTTTTAATGGCCAAGTGAAAAATAAGCCAGTTAAAGTCAATACCTTTTTCACCAGTTACCTGGGAAAGCGAACAGCACAGCTCAGTCTGTGTCTATAAAGTCAACAACGTTTTATTGTTCAGTGTGCTTATAGCCGCAGATCAGTGAGGAAAATGAGAAAATGACACAAACTCTCACAGCAATTACTGCTCTGAAAAATGACTGCATTATAAGAGCATGAAACAGAATATATTATTGATATAAATAATAATGACTGATATGCTTTTGATTGTTCAGGAAATGTGAAAGGAAAAAACTCAAATCTCAATATAGTGACTGGAAACACATATTTAAACAACAGCGTAATCTACAAAGATTCATTTCTTTTTTATTGAATGATTCGTGTCATAATAGATTCAGCATCAGTAAAACTTTATTGAGCACAGAGGAAATAGCTTTGTTTTGATATGCAGATTTAATGCTCTTAAACCTCCTGGTTATAAAGGGCACACCTTACTAAAACTAAATCTACGAAATAACTGTTGTAAATAAAACAAGAACCTTTAAAAGACACTAACTTATGAGGATGGGATACGTAAACATGCTGCTTCAGGCTCGTGGCCATTCCAAATTTCAAAATCTGTGCAGCTAAATCGATGCACTGTGATGCATTTTCACACCCTTTGCAAGTACATTACTACATACACAAATCTGCCCTATAATTGAGATGGTTACAGAGTGTGTGAAGGGAGTGTGTGTGTGTGTGTCTGGGTGGTTCCTCATCTTCCTGGGACTGCGGTGGTGTGTGGTGTGCTGCCCCGCTGAGATCAGAACACACACTCTGAGTCAAAGTTCACCCTGCATCCCTGCCAGCCACCCAGCTGCCACACTAAAATAACAGCTGATATTTACGGTGGAAATGTCAAACTCAGTTGTTTCTTCCAGCTGAGCTGAACCCCGACTGGGTCTCTTACACACAAAGACACACACACACACACACATACACACACACATTCACACAAATATGCATACACACTCTCTCACAAAGCATTTGGCGGAGGCATTATGTAATGGCACTTTGGCGCATCACAGTGCTCTGCCACATTCAGCAGCCTCCTCATTAATGCATTTGTTTCAAGGCAAGGTGTTCACATAAATTCATTTATGTGACTGCAAAGAACTAGACACTAGTCTAGTGCCACACACTAGTCACTGATGTGTGTTGTCTCAAAGAGCATCCAGTGAAAGTGGTAAGTAGTGTTTCCACACCAGTTATCGTGTAATTCTCAGAAAACCCAGATGTTCAAAGCACATTTCTATTTATAAATGCAAAGGCAGTTTAAGTTCATGCAGAACAAACTTCACAAGTGTGTGTTCTCACAAAGCACATACTAAATCAATATGGTGCTTAACCCTTTGAGGAGTATGATCAAGAATATGGAATAAGAACGTTTGGCATTAAAACAACAATTGCCTTCAGGGACTTTGTTTAAAGAATCCACTCTTTCAATCCACAGAGTTAAATGACTAAATATTGGTTTAATGTGTAATTCCTGTTTTGCTATGCTGTCTTGCAGTCAATTGCATGACTTCCTTTAAAAGGCCAATCTCAAGGATAAACAAACAAACAAACAAACAAACAAACACAAAATGTACTGCTGCGGTTTTGGTGTCATTTTATTTTGATGGGCCCCATTTGATAATTTACAGATTAGAATTATATTTTGGGTTGAGGTTGTGGTTAGGCTTGGGGTTATGTTTAACTGAATCCTTCACATTCACCTTAAAGTTCAAGTTTATTTAATCCATTTTAAAGAGTAAAAAAATGTTCAAAGCATTGAAAGGGGCCCATGTAGTGTTAAAATTCAGTGTATATGTATGGAAACCAAGCTGCAAAAACCATCCATTTTAAATTCAGTACTTTTTTATGACAAATTCACTGAGATCTACCTAGTCACTCTACAGCAGTTTAGCTCTACCCATTCAGGGTGAATACTAGTCCAGCCTGTACTAGTGTTTAATATGTTATTTGTTGTGTTATGTAATATTATGTAGTGCAACATTACAGCACTGTTAGATTTATAGAATTTACAGTTTTGTACCTTTATTGCATTTTTATTTGTTATTGTTCTCTCACTACAATACCCAACATGCATTGAGCAAATACATTACTTGCATCTATGGACATACAGAATTTCACAGATGTAGAGGCTGATAAACACAGAAGTGGAATCCAGCTTCTTAGTAAAAGTCCATTTGGCTTGCTTCTGCATTTGCCCGCTAATGGAAAAATACATTTTAAACAACCCACCCCTGTGTAAAATTCTAAAACGTCTTCTAGTTTTTAAAACGTTCTGGGATTTTTTTTAAATAAAAAGCTCATTATCGGGTTTATTGTTGCAGCACTGTTGGTGGCGAGTGTACATTTATTGATGTTTTTTCATTTTGGTTGATTGGTCCCTTCAAAAGTGCAGTAATAAAGGCAGCTTCTTTAATTCCAAAGGTTGGAATTTATGTTTTTGGTATATAAGCCACTCCATAATTGGACTACAGGGAGAAAAAAGTCAAATACTAGGAGGAAATGGTCCTGTTATATGACTCTAGCTAAAGGTGTACAATGTGTTCCCAAAAGCAGGACAGTCCACAGTGTTATCTTCACATTCTCTCACATCACAGGCAGACACACACACACACACACACACACACACACACACACACACACACACACACACACACACACACACACACACAC
>JBBJLS010000109.1:3864517-3886076 GCA_037577275.1 Bryconaethiops microstoma | reverse complement strand
CTATTACATCCCCAAGAGAACCAGTATATAGAGAAAAGAGAAGCGGTCCAAGGACCGAGCCCTGTGGAACACCAGTGAACAATCATTGCTGGGCAGACTGGTAGCCATGCCATGCTACCTGGTACCTCTGGTCATCAAGGTAGGAAACACACCATTGCAGAAATGTCAAGAAGAATCAGAGTAGAAGACAGGTTGGCTGATCTAGCTGCATGAAGTTCTTCAGAGACTGCTAGTAGTGCAGTTTCAGTAGAGTGCAGACTGAGTGAATCCTTGAACCCGGACTGGTGAGGGTCCTGAAGCCTGTTTTGAGAAAGAAAGATGTTGAGTTGGGTATAAACAGCACGTTCCAGGACTTTGGAGAAGAAGGAGAGAAGAGATATTGGTCTGTAGTTGTTGATATCTGAGGAGTCCAGCGTGGGTTTCTTCAGAATTGGTGTGAACACTGCACACTTGAAAGCAGATGGGACATGGCCAGTTGTTAAGGAGCCATTGACGATGTAGGCGATATGCGGGATTACATCTGGAGCATACTCGATGGGATAGAGTTGAGGAGAGATGTGGTGGGTTTGCTGGACATCAGGAGCAATGACACATCCTCGAGAGAGAGAGAGAGGTAAGAATCCAAGAAACTGGGCAGTACTGGCTGGTCTCAGGCTGGCAGGCAGCTTGATGACTGGCAGAAAGGATCTACTAATGTCATCAATCTTCTCGTCAAATAACTTGGTGAAGTCTTCTGGTGAGAGAGCTGGAAAAACAGTGAGAGATGGAGCTTCAAGAAGTGACGAAAAGGTGGCAAAGAGCTTGCGAGTGTTGGATGCTGATTCTTCAAACTTGGTTTTGTTGAAGGAAGACTTTGCAGAAGTTAAATCTGTGGCAAATTTGAATAAAAGAGAGCAATAAGTGAAAAGGTCGCTGCCACAAAGTGTTCTTCACAATCTTGGAAAAGCAAATTAGGAAGCGTAATATGTGTCCAGAAAATGCGCGCCAATAGCATGGTTTTATATTTTTGTCATATCACTTGCTCTTAGATAATCAGTTAATAAGTGTGTATTGAGGTGACATTGGTGTGTTAAAGGAGTAAAAACACTAAAACATGTAAGGCCACAGTACTCCAGGTACTCCACTCATACACAGTTCACACTCACCATCAAACTTACCATACACCTCAGGGGTCTTCTTCTTTTCTTGCTGGCTGCTAACCTCCACATCCTGGGAAACGTAGTCCTTGCTGTAGTCCATTGGAAAGTCCAAACCCTGGAAGAAAGATGAAGTAGAGAGCGGTGTGGCCACCCTGTGGCGGGAGGTGGGTTGTGCCAGTGAGGAGAGGAGGAGAGCCATTAGATCTTGAAGCACCTGCGTATCCTTGTCCAGTGAGTGCGGGTGTGGTGCGGGACCCTTGGACTGAGAAGAGGATGCGGGGTACATGTCCTCCTGCACCAAGTTCAGAGAGCGTTCTTCCTCATCTTGGTAACCGTACTGTATGGTGGGAGGATACAAACATGGGGTTAACCAACTTAATAATCACCCTAAGACAGAATATTCAGTATGTTCAAGTTGGTTCTGAACTTTTACTACTATGTTTGGTACACACACATCAGTTTGAAGCTTTAGCATTTTAGCATTTTATCAGTTCTTATGCCGATGGATACTCGATGTAATTAAGATCAATTGCAATTCTATAGAGCAGTGGCTCTCAAACTGAGGGCTGTGGCCCCCTGGTGGACTCCAGAAAAGTTGCATCTCTGCTTGGTAAGTTTTAGTCATTTTTTATTTTGTTCCTTTGGTAGATCAGATTTTATTGTCTTATTTATTGAAGTAACAGAACTTTTATATGTTGTTCTCATCTACACACCTCTACTTTTTCAAATACTTTTTCAAATAGCTTTTCACTAGTTATTAGGAATCTGTTGTGAGTTATACAGTTTTGACAGTGTGAAATTAAAGTTTGAGACCACAAAAGCCCTCAAAGGTAATGAGAGTACAGAATACTGACCTTTTGGTAAGTAGGCCTGTAAGGTTCCAGGCTTTGCATGCGGAGGGAGGACTGGGGAGAATCAACAATCATGTAGTCCATGTAATGCTGCAGTTTGGGGTTGAGCTCATCAGGTGGCCCTCCATCTGGCCTGAACAGGGGGAGAATTTTGTAAAAAAGAGAAAGTCTGAGAGGATGGAAATATGAGACAAGAAAAGAAACAAGATGGGAATTAACCCTTTTTTCGTGGATGAGTAGGTTGTGCTTTTCTAAAATGATTTGTTTACAAATTAGTATGTGTTCTTTGTTGGTTTACAATAATTATTACAATATTATAGCCTACCAGTTTATTTTGATGGAAACAATGTCCCACATTTTTGTTTCTAAAACAATATAGCAGTTTCTCATCTTAACCTCCATATAATGCATATCAGTAACATAAAGCTGATTACCACAGTAATGTCCCTGTTCTTAAAAAATAACACTAATCCTGTTAACTTGAAGCTTACTTTTAAGAAGGTGCATCTTTCCATTGGTTTCTCTTATAAATAAATATGAAGATTTTATGTGGTTTTAATAATCATGGAGAAATGAATTGCACAGTGAATTGCACAGAGAAATTGTATTGCAAGCTATGAATGAGGCAGATAGAGATTAGGGTAAAAAATGCTGCATAAGTCTTTTCATAGAAAAATAGTGAAATAGGAAATATGACAAGGGGGCGTAAATAGTTCACAATGCGACTGCACTGATGTCTACATTGTTAGCAGGTGTAGAGGCACTGAAGACCACCCTGTTCTCTTCAGGAATGGGAGCTTGCTGTATTGGGTGAGGACAGATTGTTCCACAAGATGAAAAGGAGCAGAGTAAATGACTGAAAGTGATGGGCAGATGAAAGAGTAAGACCTGTGACACAGAGAGCTGGACAACTCAGATGGGGCCCAGTAACAGTCTGTCTATACCAAGTATAATTTTAAGAAATCTTATTGGTCCTCCGTTTTGTTTGGCTTGTTTCTGGCCTGTTTACATCTCTCCTGCTCCACACAGAAGAAGCCAGAGGGGAGTCATTGTACTGGCCAACATCACATTTTACACTCATTGTACTGCCCCAACTCTGTTAAACATTTTTGTGAGACAACATTAATGCGGTCACCCAGATGCAGAGCAGTAGGGTCAAGATATTTATTTATCTATGAGGAAAGGTTCATTGGTAACTAATATTGTTATGTTTACAACATAACACTTCTTTTTATAGGACTGTAATAGTAAAATAATGTAACATTAGATGCCTTGCGCATGGTCTCTTATTTATTTATCAGTAGTGTTTCTGCCCACAGAGGGAAATTAAACCAACTGCTTTAGGTTTTATTGGTAAGGCTGTGACCATAAATCAGAATATGTATTTTCGTGATACCCTGGGTCAAATGACACATTATGTTTTGTTTGTTTTTTCTTCTTTTTTTTTTTTAAACAATTGCCATTGCATTAATTAAGGGTTTAATTGCATCTAATGGAGTGTTTGAGTTGATTTAATTTAGGTGATTGGGTACTATGCTTATCTTAAGACAAGGCTACAGTTCATCGCTCTATCCAGGAGTGCAATTAGCCTTGCTCATTCCTGCTTTCCCCTGTCTGTCATCCTGATACGGACTCTTTAGCATTTTAACTTTTCCGAAGAATTCATATAGGGTCTCTCTTATTAGGAGACTGCGAGTTTAATCGCTGAGGAAGCCACAGCCATCCATGGCCGAAAGTTCAAGACAACATAATTGGCCTCACGCTCTTAGGGTGGGTGAGATGGCTCTCCGTGTCCTTATCATCATTCAGCATGATGTTAGAAGATATAACGAAACTGTCTGTTAGTGTTTTCCTTCAAGTGCGTTGAGCTGTTCCAGTGAAAAAAGATGCCGGCGGTCGGGTTCACAGGTTTCGCAGGAAGGACACGCTAGCCTTCACCTTCCCAGCTTGGTATAATGTGTGTGTGGCAGTGGATAAAGGCCTACTAACAAAAACAATGTATTTAATTCTAAGAGATAAAGGGAGGTTGGAAAATGGATTTGTAAAATCAATAATTTCTGATAATGGGCCCCTTAATGCCCTAGAAATAGTCCTTTAGATTCCTTACTCGGAGGAGGGAGTGTTCTCGGAAGCAGATGGCAGTGGTATCTTCATAACTTTCCTGAGTTCCTTGTCGATGACAGATTGAGTAACATCATCCTGCCAGGTCAACCCTGCAAAAACATCAGACAAAAGCGATGTCAATCAAGAGAGGATACACCTAGTACTACTATAGGCACTACTGTTACTTTATGTTGCTGATGTAGCTTCACATGGCTTGCTGGGTTTATGCTCCTATGGCAACAAATACAAAAAGTTCCACAAGCTAATAAGAGCCTCTGCAGTCAGTCTGTACTAAATAGAGCTGTTAAGTAAGATCATTATGAAAGTGTGTGTGCGTATGCCTGACCTTCCTTCATGAGCATCTGTAGTAAAGACTGCAGTCTGTCCAATAAGGCTGCAGTTACCCTGTAGCGAAATCTCCCTTCCTGCTGCTCGAGGCACTGCCCGAACAGTTCATCTGTAACGCACAGAAACAGCATGAAAAGGCCACATGCATGTGAAACCACAGATGAATTCAACATCCACTCACTGTGCACTTTATTAGAAAAACCTACCATGTAGCTCCACCGATCTTGCTGGTGTACAGTTAGAAACCGTAACTTAATTTGTGACTTAACTTGTTAATGCACGACTCATGTCTAACCCATAACTGGTAGCAGCTGCCACTTACTTTGTGTGAACACTTCATGACAAATGGACATGCACTTCATGCATACAACTGTACATTAGCACTGACATGTAAAACAGTATAAATATTGCTTTTAATATATTGAAAGTATGTAAATGTGTTGTTTCTTGTCTTGAGTAAACTGTTTCGAAGACACAAGTTTTTGGTCTCGATAATACGTATTTATTTAATAATAAGACAAAGAGATTGGGGAAGGAGTAGTGAGAGAGCTAAATGATACTGTACAGATAAAAAGATATCCGGCCAGAGCAGTTCTGTGGTCAGAAAATGATTGATGAATGGAATAAAGTGTGTATAACACCTGATGTCCTACAGCTTGTTATTGTACACCTGTAGGGGAGCGACAGGTGAGTGGACATAAAATGTGGACAGTTAGTGTACAGCAAAGATGTAGACATTTTGGACCACTGAGTGGGCTGATACATGTTTATTTGTGAAGGGAGATTAACATTATGGTGTTAATGAGTGCATGTCCAATTACCATTAAGGCATGCACTCATTAAGACCATTCTTACTCTTTCCTTTATCATCATCCCTTCCTTCCCTCTCTCATCTGTCTCTGGCTTTCCAAAGGACTTTACAAAGAACTTTGAAACAGAGACGTTATGGTTGCCTCAGTGACGTGGTTGCTATAGAGACAGTGTAAGATCTTTGTCATTCGAAAAGAACAGGTGATGGTTGAGGGCACTGTTTACATAGGCAGTGTTTAGAGAGGCATTTCTCATAAAGGCAAGTTTGCAAAGAGTGTAGACACATACAGATTTTTATAATATAGAATACTACAGGGATGTGAGGGCTTAGTTCAAAGTCCTTAGGCCAATGAACAAAAATACATGTAAACGTAAATGGGAAAAGGACCACAGGTGTAGGACTGAATCCTTTATTTTTAAGGACTCACAACATGAATAACCAAATCTTTGCTTTTTTTTATGGGTTTGACTCAGTATGTAAATACCGTGAACGTTTTAAAATCATTAACTCCTCAGTCCATAGGGTTCGCATATGCATATTAAGTAGCAAAAGCAGCCCTTCATAATTGAATGCATTTTTGTGAAATAATGATGTCATTTACATATATTATGTGCATTTACATATATCTGCCGATTCGGTCTACAGCAGTTTTGTAATGAAGTCATAAAGAATGATTCAGCCCAAACTGCAGAAACAGAGACCATTTACATATACATTTACTATATTTTATAATGTAGTGTTTTTATACATATGTAATATTTTTTATACTATACTTTTTCTGTTTTACAATTTGCAGAAAAATGTAACATTTTAAATTCCGAAAGTGTTAGAGTTTGCTTTCACAAATCGATAAAACATGCAGACCTATATTTTCCCTTTTGCTTTAATGACAGTGTACACTTGAGTTGGCACGGATTCCACACATTAATGGAAAAGCCTCTGAGAAGTCAAATCCATGGCAGAGTCAACTGCACAGTTGGACCTTTTTGTATAAAGGCCTTTACGTGGCAAGTGTCACTGTTAAATGACAAAGTTAAAATGTAAAAAGTGACTTAGAAATAGTGAAAAATCTTGAGCCTGGCTGTTTTTAATTCTGAGGGATAAGGTGAAACCATACAAGCAACACAAGTGGACCTTAGCTAAATCAAATAAAATGCAGCACTAATGCCGAATAAATTAAGTTACGTCACCTGAGAGATAGGGTGGGGATTAGAGAATACAAAATTATTCTGCACGGTCGTTTTCAAAGGTACTTCAGAGATAAACATGCATTTGACAGATCTGTTGAAATGTGAATAAATCATATACTCCCCAAGAAAACCCTGAAACGTGTAATGCATGCATACTCACCATCCCAACAGACCTGCTCACTCGAGCACAGGCCTCCATCAAACAAACAGCCTGAGAGAGAGAGAGGGAGAGAAAGAGGGATGAGCAATGAGAGAGAGGAAAAATGCAAGGAGCAATAAGAAAAAGAAAAAAAGAGACTGAGCATGAGAGATGGAGCGAGGCAGATAGCAGATGACACGGGTCTCTTAGTAACCGATAGCGAGGAGGCAGACCACAGGTAACTGGCTCTGTGATGGAGACGAAATGCTGGTGTGAAATCACTGGATAAGTGTTAGTGACCTTTATGGCTGCACGATATGGATGGAAAACTGTGATTACATTGCAACAAACAACACTATATATTGAAAAACTATAGTAAAGTAGTTTGGTCAGGATGCTCCCAGTGGGTGTTGCAGTCCCCTCCAGAAGTATTGGAACAACAAAGTCAATTCCTTTATAACAACAAAGTCAGTTCCCCTTTGCCTCAGTCCATCTAAAAGGAGGTCGGGCCCAGAGAAGGTGGCACCATTTCCTTTTTGTGCAGCGTTGCCTGAGAGCCTGAAGATCCAATATTGGCCAGCCAATAATTTTTTTATCGCGTACAGAGATTTCTTTGGATTCTCTACCATCGATGTTATGTTAAATTTTATTTAATCATCGTTAAGCCCTTTTTTGCTTTTCTGAAACACAAAGAGAACTCCAGTCTTTATTTTCACAGGTCGTTTACAGATTGTGACCAACCACCTGCTGCAGTGCAAACGTTCCACTTATGGAGGGTACATTTCTACTTGGCAACCAATCCGCAGCCCGATCTGATTTGCATACACAGTGTGAGGCTTATCAGGTACTGTCAATCATCTGCTACCCTAGCAACGGACAAGCAGCGCATGCAAACACATGGTCACCAACCTGGAAAGAATCCACAAGTGTTTGGTCTAAAACAAATAGCGGCAGGTCTTAAGGTCTTGTTTATTTGGTCTTAAGGTCTTGTTTACTTTTTGTCTTTCCGTTTTTACCATCGTAGTAGGGTCAGTGTCTCAGATCTTAAGAAACATGTCTCTGCTGTATGTTCTTACCTATAGTTTGGTGTTTAGTTTGAGATGAGGTTTAAGATTTAAGGTACGCGCACATTTTTTCTACAGTGGAGGATCATACAGGGATTTATTTGGTTCATGTACTGATTCTCATTCTCACCCCCCCAAGTTTGTTTGTTTTGTTTGTTATTGTGCTAGGTGGCACGCCCTCCTTGTATTATTCTACTGATTTTCACGTTATGTATGTACTGATTATGCTGTTTCACAATGTTTTATCTTGCTACACATACAATACATTTGTTCAGTAGGCCTCATCCTTCAAACAGAATAGATTTTCTGATATTTATTATTTTAAGTCTGATGTAATTCCAAAGCATTCTGTCGAGGTAATTAGCAGAATTTGCATATAGCCAGATCCAGTGGTCATAAAGTCATCATTTGTTCATAACTTGTTTTGTTTCACTAAATTTTACAGCTATAAAGTTCGGTGTTTGTTTTTCTGAGTGTTGTTAAATGCACTTACTTGTTTAGCTACAGCTTATAGTGTTTCTAGATTAATATTGCAAATTAGAGTTTATTTGGTTAGTAATATTATGATGGAAGGCTGGGGTTTGCATTAGTTTGAGAAGCATGTTTCCAAATCTGATTGGATGACCTTTAAAAAAGGTAAAACATTTTACAAATGTTTCCTGACATTCTCACATTTGCAGTCTGAAAATGTAGGTAAACAAACAAAAACACACCCATCCACACACACACACACACACACACACACACATGCACACGTCATGCATAATCGAGTCAGTGCACTAAACTTGGTTATAAGAGTGGGAGTTTCCTGCTGTTTTTCTCTGTGTTCTCAGTCTGCAGAGGGAGCTTCCTCTGCTTCTTTTCTCTGCTCTGCTGCTGCTTCCTGAGGGAGTGTGTGGATGTGTGTGGATGTGTGTGGATGTGTGTGGATGTGTGTAGATGTGTGTGAGGGGAGAAGACCCAAAAGTGGGACGGAAAAAGAGAAAACATAAGAAAAAAAGGCAACAAAAGCTACACAGAAGCGTAGAAGGGAAGACACTGCTGTGACAGAAGAGGTCTTCTTGCAGTGACTCATATCGAATATCCTTCTGCACAAGATGAAAATAAAATAACGAGAATCCTCTTGGGAAAGCAGACAGACACTCCGAACTCACTGGGCACCCACACATCATCACCATTCCAATATTTTCACTGTGCAGCTTAGACCGTCTTCTCTAGACGCAAGCCTGTTGACGTCCAATATATTCGAGAAGTGAGTCACACTTAAACACATGTGTTTTGTTAATACACTTCTCACAGTACAGTGCTGTTTACACACACGGTGGCTGTCATGAGGAGAGCACTTAGCAAATGAATGAATCCTAAATGTAATTACCTGCACAAGCTCACCCAGAACAACCTCTTCGAGACTTATCTCTTAATCTCCACGACCAGTCATTGTGCTCACACATACACACAAAGCCCTGGTACTAAATTTACCTGGACAGATGCTCAAACAGCAGAACATTAACACAGTTCATTCATCTTACTTTCCTCTCAACAAACACATAAACACACTTGAACAATAAACAGTACTTTAAAACACAGGGTTCTTCAGGGCAACACCATAGAAAAACCATTTTTAGAATCTTACCTTTCAAAGGAAGGGTCTTACATTACTAGTCTGTTAAAAAAAATCGAATTTTTCCCACTTTCCCCCAGATGCTGTAAATCAGCCAAGACATGTTTAGTGTCCAGATTTTGCTTCGGTAGTTTAGAACTGGAGCTATGAGGCGAACACAACTAACAAACACAAGAAATAGTGACACAAATCATTTCCATAAATACACCTCCAAACCTCTCTCAACTCACTCAGACCACTCCCAGGTCTTCCATTGTATTTTTGTATTTATTCAACAGTGCAATTTGTATACATTTCAACATACTACTGTTACTATTCATTTTGTTATTTAATGTGTCTTATTTTATTCCTGTTTTTAACTCTATGCCTTGGCTGCACCTTAAATTTCGTTGTTCCTTGAAAAAGTGACAATGGCAATAAAGATCTATCTTTATCTTTATCTTATCTCATATCCAAGACATAGACCTGTGGATATGGTTTAGGAATCAGTGTGAACTATTAAAAAAAAAAGAAAATTCAGAAAACAAAAAAAAAAATCTGTATTTATGATGGCCATTATCACAAAAATGATCCTAGATCAGCACTCCTACGTCTGAAGTTTTGTTCAACTTTGTAGCTCACAGTGAGTCCTCAACCACATCAGCACATCTGCAGCGCCTTAATGAAGAGCTGGATGCACTTTGAGGGGTCAACAGAAGTTTTGGAGATGTATTTATATAAAAAGACGACTGTAGACGTTTTAGCATTTGTTAGCAACATTAGCTCCAGTTCTAAAGAAGCAACATTGGAACTATACCTTTAAAAGAACCATGTAAGAGTTCTGTAAGTGCTGTAGTTCTTCACAGTATCACCAAAAACATCCATAGGGGATGTAGCCAAGTTCAGAGCGAACAACTTTCCTGCAGTTTTGCTTTATTCTGTACCCCCGCAAAGGGTGATGTGAGACTCATCAGAGTTGAGTCAGCCAGCGGAGGAGAGCAGAATACCAATGTAGATCACACAAACAAACGAAGATTAAAATAGATCAAGTCTCTACGTACCTGTAAGGAAAACAAGGAAACAATGGGTGCATTGTTTGCTCTTGCGTCACATTTTGATAGCCCGATGGAATGTACATTGACTAGAGAATCGCTAAACAACGTGCTTGTGCATTACGTAAATATCCACGACTACATCAACAGAGAGTACTAAACACAAATTCAGTGCCCCACGCAAACTGATCTCTGTCCGTGGTGCTGAAATGAATCTGTATGGCATGCCTTGACGAAGTGAGCAGAGTTGATAAAGGCTATAATTTACAGCCCTCTCTTTGAAAAATGTTAGCCATACTGCACAGAGACAGCTGCAGACAAGCCAGATTTATTGACCGGCACAACTCTCACCGCAGCAGTTTCATATTTCTTCTCCTCTCTCAGATTTTCTACAGACCTATAGCAGACTGCATCAGGCAGCAGCTCCACTCAGAACGTGTTTTCAGCTACACTTGCGGCTTCCTGGACTTGGCTTAAGACCGCTCTTCGGCTGAATGCCAATACTCATCCGTCATTTAAAAACAAATGTTCCTAAATTGTTCTGGGCATGGAAATGTGGTTCTATTAGAAGCCTTTAATGATTATAGGACCTTGACACTATGTGGATGTTCGTCACCCTTACCTGTCTTATTTACAAAAACGATTCTTTAAAGAAACTGTTCAACGAAAAGTTTTGTAGGGAACCAAAAGCGGTTCTTCCATTGCATTGCTGCAAAGGATGTGTAGTATTACTCTAGCTTAAAAAAAAAAAGTTTAATGAAGCATCCCAATGTATTTAACATTTCAAAATGTTCAGTTCACTACACAGGCTATTGCAGTTGTGATGTCACAAAACCCAGCACAACACCATTTAGCAATTTGTCTCTGCCCATTTATGCTTACAAAGAGTGCTTCAGCCTGTGCTTCTTGATCGAGGCACAATACAATACAGCAAAATAAGTGTCGTTTACATATTTTTATGAAAAGGCACAGTAATGAAAACAGCCTGTTCTAAGGCATAAAGAAGTGTTGAGAAATAGATTTGTAACAATGCATTACGACTGCTAATGGTACAGAAATCCACACAAAACGCCACCAGTGAACCTCAGGGGAAAAATGTGTGTGTGTGTGTGTGTACTGAACAGACACATGTCTTGGCGGATGTTTGACGGGAAGATAAATTAACCATTTGTTGCTTTAATTGCTGAGGAAAAAAGCTGCCTATCAGAAGTTTGGACGTTCTAATGCAAGCTGGATCTCAGTGGGCATATTCTTCTGCGTAAAGGACTCTCCACAGAGCCAAGCAGGGCACATCTGCGACACTGCTGGAGCAGAGCTGGGCCAGCTTTACTTCGTGGATGAGTCATAGTGCATGCTGACAGCTCCGTGAGAAAAGGATGCCATCTTTTCCGCACGGATCCAAAAAAAAAAAAAACACGGATCCAGTGGTAGCTCTTTGCTTTGCAGCCACTGTTTACCACAACAAAGTCTCAGCAAGTCCAAGAGCACCATTAATGAAACAGACAGGACTAATCGATTAACTTATTTAGCGTCTCTGTCCAGACCCTGAATCTGCCGTTTAATCGGAGATGATCAGGAGGATCTCGTGCTCAGAAAGTGGCGATAAACTGACCCAGAGCTGGTGTTACTGAGGACTAGATGAATCACGACTCTCGCACGAATCTACCATTGACACGAGTGGATGAATCACGCCGTGATCTGGAGCTGTATTGGCCCTCGCGCTGCGTGGGCACCGAGTGGCATTTCAGTGACGTCGCCACATACTGGAACCACAAAATCCTGTCCACGCACAAACAACACGAAACAACAAGTTCAGTCGCTGTTATGACCCTTAAAGGGGCGCAGGAGGGTGGGGAACAGAGCAAAACAAGCGTAAAAGGAAGAAAAGGATTGTTTCTGTTTTGTTCTGCAGTGGTTATATTTAACAAATAAGACAAATAATTGGCAAAACAACAACAACAATATATAAGGATCGTTTATTACTACTGGCTACTTGATCTTAGAGTTGAGGGTGCAAACATGACAACCCAGAAAAACTGGCAGAAGAAAACATCCCCGATCCTATTTTCAGCCCAACCTGCAGCATCAAACGCGTGAGCTCACGTACCGTATCTCGAGCAGCTGCAGAGCTGACAGCACGCAGTCACCAGCGCGAGGAGCGCCCAGAGCCGCGAGCACTTCATGCTCACTCCGGGCGATAACAGACGTTATCTTCACTTTCTCACTGTCTCTCTCTCACTCTCTGTCTCTCTCTCTCTCTCTCTCACTCTCTCTCCCACGCTCACGCCCACATCGCTAAGTCGCTGAATGAGTGCAGTGACGCTGCGCGCGTGAAGGAACAACGGAGGAAGCTGGAGGAAGAGAGGATGCAGAGAAACGCACAGCTGCGCGCGCTGTTGGGCGCAGAGGGCGGGCGGGGAGTCCCGCGATGACGTCACGCCCCTCAGAAAACACCGCGCGAGTCTGTAGTCCCAGTCTGTAGTCCCAGTCTGCACCCATCACCCTGCACCTTATACCTTACACCCAGCCCCCTCCACCCTGCGCCCTGTACCCAGCCCCCTCAACTCTACACCCTGCGCCCTGTACCCAGCCCACTCCACTCTACACCCTGTACCCAGCCCCCTCCACTCTACACCCTGTGCCGTACACCCGCGCCCTGCATTCAGCTCCCTACACCCTGCGCCCTGCATCCTGTACCCAGCCCCCTACACTCTACACCCTGTGCCCTGCACCTTGCACCTAGCCCCCTACACCCTGTACCCAGCCAGCGGGCAGCTGGTAGCCTAGTGAGTAGATTCCCAAGACTGCTAAGCACCTCTGAGGCACCCTTGAGCAAGGTACCGTCCTCACACACTGCTCCCGGGGCACTGTGTTTCTGGCTGCCCGCAGCTTAACTTGGTGAATGGGTTAAATGCAGAGGAAGATTTTTGTGCTGTAGTGTGTTCACGTATGACAGAATGGTCACTTTCACTACACTCTACGCCCTGCACCCAGCTGACATGCTCTCATTTTAGCCGAAGAGTGTTTAGGAGTGTTCCACAGAGCCAGATTTATCGGTTAGCCAGATAACTTAAGCCAATACTGAAGTTCATGGGGTGGCTGGGGATCTGCCTCTGCCCTGGATGGTTGTGGGTTCAAATCCCAGCATTGCCAGTGGCACCACGGAGGGACCCTTGAGCAAGTACTGTCCATACACACACAGCTCCCCAGGCGGTGCGTTCCTGGGTACCCGCTGCTTAACTTGAGTGAATGGGTTAAATGCAGAGAACAGTTTCAGGCTGCTCACACTGTACTGTGCTGTGGTGTGTTCATGTTGGACAAATGGCCACTTAACACTTTAAAAGGAAAAACATCCCCTTTGTCTCTTCCTACTGGACAGTCCTGTTTCAGACCTAAGTTAAGTGACAAATTTTACTCGATTAATTACAAATTTGGAGTTCAGTCAGATGCACTGAAGAGCAGGAAAACACTGTGCAGTGCACAAATGTGTGTGCGTGCGTGCGTGCGTGCGTGTGCACATGCGTATGGAACATCCCCAACCACAGCCCTGCCTATTACCTGCTCCAAATCCAGCAAATCTGAAAACTGTCATGTCCTTCATGAGCTGGGCTGGTGTGCTGGGGGTAGGAAGTAGTTTAAAACATTTCAAACTGTTGAGTCCGCAGGACTAGAGTTGAGAACCATTGCTTTAGCTATCTGATGCAGCTCAAAAGGAACTTGGTCATTAACTAATGATGCAATTCTCGTTCATAGCAAACACGAGTTAAATGGTGAATGTAGTACTGGAGGTTTTTTTCCTACTCCAACACACCAGATTGAACTCAAAATGGGCTTAATAATTAGCTAATGAAATGACTCGGGTGTGTTACAGCCGAGAAGACACAAAACCGTGCCAGTGTAGAACTCTAGGAAAAAAGACAGTCTAATGGAACATAAAGAGACATAGTTGCAAGTTAAACGTTTATTGTGTGTTTAAAAATTACACTGTGCTTGAAGAGCAACAGAGCGTGAAGTTCAATTAACAGCAATTAAACGTAACAAGGCTTTTGATATCAATAAGGGCATGACCAGCAGAAAGGACTGAGGTGTGGCAAACTGAAGTGAACCAATATCGATTTTTCCAGAAGAAACACATCCGGCTACCGGTCTGGCTGCATCGTTGCATCACAGTAGCACAGCCTAGTCCATCACAAGCATGTTCCTCACAGTGGGGAAGAGTTCAAAGAAACCCTAAAATGGATTGAAATACAGAAACATGAGTTTGCTGTTAACTCTTACATAGACAAAACTCCTGAGTATGGTACTATATATTTTTTGCTAGTTCAGAGCATGAATTTAAGATATAGTAATATGAGATGACATAGTATGACTTTAGAAGAGAGCTCAATCTTTTGATCAGCGGTAGGTCTGACAGAAAGGAATGGGGGAATAGGGAGGAGATGCAAAAAACAAAATGGAATGGAGTGGAAATGTATATGATGTTTGATTGGAATTGACTGATGGGGATTGCTCCAGAAATGGTCCTCTTCCCAAACTTCATATATCTATTATTTCCCTGTTAACTAAATAGAGCTTAAACATTTCCTTTCTAGAAATGTGGTTTCTGCATCATTAACACTTGCAAAACAGAGCAATCTTTTTGTTACCACGATATATAGAACACATGGCATCACCATGATATAATTAAGAAAGTAACAGGCTGTTAAATTTGATCAGTATTTCCCATAACTAGCATGAAGTATTAATAAAATGATTATGCAGCTGTAGTCCTCAAACCAGTATTAGCAGCAAATGCTTCGACAGTCGATACTTTGGTACACTAGGTTGCGATATACACTCTTGACCCTTTGACAGGGAGTAAAGAGGCATTCAATTGCAACACCACAAAACAATGCGACAGTGTAACAAAGATAGAGGTGGTCAGTGCTGAAATTCTGTGTAAAAATGCTTAAAAACTGACAATTAGTAGAGACATAGCTAGCAGTCATTTCTGATATTTAATGCTCTGGAAAATGATCAAGCCACTTTGTTAGATACACCTACCTTGTTTCTACACTCATTTTTTCAGTTTCACTTAACATACAGGAGCACTTTTCACAAACTGTAGACCACCTATTTCTCTGCATCATTTATTAGCCTCCTTCAACATGTTCCAGGACCCCAACAAGCCAATAATACTCAAGCAACCAAAACTGTTCTACCAAAAGTGACCATTGATTTCTGGTGAATTTGGAATCGAAGTCAACACACTTTCTGCAGTGTGGCAGGGCCATTATTGTGCAGTGAAACACGTCAAAGTAACAAGAATCCCATGACCCAAGATTTCCCATAAGAACATTGCCCAGAGGATCATACTGCCTCTGCCAGGTTTGTCCTCTTTCCTTGCATCCTCGGGCTATCTTGTCCCCAGTTAAGCAATGCACATGCACCCAGCCATCAACATGATGTAAAAGCAAATGTGACACATCACAACGGGCCTGCAATGCACTGTGTGTTCAGAAACCTTTCTATCATACCCCTCATTACACTTCCAGAAATTTGTGCTGCAGTAGCTCTTCTGTGGGATCAGACCAGACGGACTGGCCTTTGATTCCTATCAAATGTTTCTCTTCACCTGTCCGTGGTTTTAGTGTTGTGGCTGATCCATGTATACGGTCAGTGGAGCTGACGAAACGCACAATGAGTGTGGATACAAGGTAGGTTTACCAAACAAAGTGTCTTGTTCGTGCAAATTGGGATAAGATTTTTGGTCATATTGATCAGATCTAGCTTGAGGTCCACAGTACCTTGAAAAGAGTGGTGGTCTGTAGGACGCCTGAGGTGCAGCACATTTCCCTGATGGAGTGCATGGCCAACTGTGGCGCGCCTATGTCCAGCACTGGAATTCCCAACCTAGCTGCCAGAATAGGTCCAATGGTTGTTCCACAAGGACTGTCATTCCGAACCATCACATCCTGGAAAACACAGAAGGTCATTCACTAATTACGGTTGCAGACACCCATAACAGATCAACAGGTCATGTCTAAGTGACTGAACACCACTGAGATTCTCAATTCTGGTTCTGGATGCCCTTTCTTCAACAGAGTTTAGTGCTTTGTCATTCTAACACACTGACTTCAATCTAGGAATGGCTTAGTATTTATCTGTTCACTTGGATCAAGCTTGTCGGTGCAGGAAAAATGCTCAAATGTGTGGCGCAGGAGGGATCCATGACCAGAGCTGAGAATCTATGCCTTGCATGGCCAAAAAAATTGGTCATTGGCAGCATTATTCTTAATCTGATGCTTCAGTGAACCAATTACCACTCCTCTCCATCACAATTCCAGGCACAATTTTCATTGAGAACATTACGCATGTGTTGATGGCTTTCAATTAAAACACACTTTTCTGCTCACTCAAGTTCATAGTAGAACACTAAAAACCGACAGAGTGATTTATTTGCAAACATGTCAAATTTCAACCAGCCTCTAGCCTTCAGAAGACCAGAGAATGGAAAACAGTGAGTATGAGGGAAGTGGAGAGAATATCCGATGGAGGGCGTGAGAGTGAGTAAGAGAACATGAATAAAGAGACAAAGGATACCTGAATAGGCACTTCCACTCTCCCCGCAACTTCTCTTAAAATACAGGCTGTTACTGCAGTGGTGGCATATCGTTGGTTACTGTTAAACTTTATGGCTGGACCCTGGACCCAAAAATGCAAAAAGACAATTAGCAAACAGCCATATACGTCTCTGTGTGTTTGAGTGAGCTGCATTAATGGTCTCGATACCTTATGGAAAGCTGGTCTGTGATTTTCCTCATGTTTCTCTCTGTAAAGAGCAATAAACATAATGAGCACATCACAGCCCATTACATTCAAATAACTGCTGAGTGACATAACATAGTAGGTACAGGCAAAAGCACACTTGTCACACCACTGAACGTCAAAGGCCCTTGATTTCCCAAATGCTGATAATGTTTGTAGATTAAGCAAAATGTATTAACACTTCTGTATCTGTTATTTAATACTGTATACAACTAGTACTTGACTATGTACTGTGTATCAAAATATATTTGATAGAGAGACATGAATTAGGTTAAATTGCATTTTTCATGAAGTGTTAAAAGGGTCCAAGTCAGGTGATTGGCCTGGACATGCAAGCACCATCACATTTTCCAGTAACCACTCGAGTTATTTTGACAGTATGTAAGGGGTTGCTGTCTTGTCCCATTGCTTGGCAGATGAATTTAAAATGTTCTCTAATAGTTCCTGGTACATCTATAAGAAAGCTCGATGAGCACAACCCTCCCACTTCGCTGTGAGATTCTAGGGATCATATATGCTACCCCTTTCATGAAAAGCAGTACTATCTATTTGATCAATTAGAGCACATTATTTCACAACTTTGGATTTCTCGAAATAATTTGTACTGGTTTGATTAAGCCAGTGACAATTTGATTGTGCTGTGACTATCAAGTGCTGCGATTCCAGAAGTGTCATCATGTTACAGTCTAAGAGCACGGGCTCATGTCTGACAAGCGTGTTTCTTTGGACAGATAACTGAATGGTTTCTTCAGAGATGCAGCTGTTGCCACAGTGACTGACTGGTAGTTAGGGTGCACAGCATGGGCCATGTCAGCGCTGATCATGAAGGAAAGAGGCATGGCTTCCTGGAAGGCAGTCAGGTTGTCAGGTGTGGATGCCAGACGATGCAGAATCAGCTCTGTCAGGTTAGACTGAGCACCCTGAGCACTCTCTGATCCCACCTGCACATCAGAAAATGAAGTTTCTGTAAACGTGCACTTACGTGCATCAAAAAGGATTTACTCATAGCAAGACAGACTGACTTACAGCAATAAAAATGCTTTATACTTTATTCTTATACTTCGGACTATGTTAGCATTTCCTGCAAAAATAAAAATACTGTTGCATTAAAAAAATAAAACGAAAAAAAAAAAATAATATCAACGTTTCAATCAAGGCTTTCGTGTACATCACAAACTGTACACTGCCTATTCTCCTATTGTTCATTTTAGCCCAATAGCAAAAGTGTATCAGTTTTTCCTGGTTGTCAGTAAGAACTACAGTGTACTGACATTAGTACTGACTTTTCTCCATGGTAAATGGATATTCATTCATTAACTTGTGCGGATGTGGAAAATTACTCAGATAGTACATAGCAAGACACAAACAAAACAAAAACTAGGGGTGTCAAATTAACGTGTTAATTTTGATCAATTAATCACAGAAAGAAAAAAAAAAAAAAACGTGTTACAAAAATTACCGCTGAATAATCGCACCAAGTGACTTTAACCCGGTCAGGTATTCTGTCAAAACATGCTACCCATCGAGATGTGCCTTTCTGCGCATGTGCAGTTCCACAGATTTGGGATTCAGTGCCATGGCCATTAATCCGTGGTATTTTGAGACACTGGCAGTTGTATAAAAACTTCAAGGGACCATTTTTCCACAGAGTAGCATGAATCGATAAGACTCTGCTGTCGATCTGCGCTACGGTACCATTTTTCGACAAGGTAGCCTAACTCGTCAGGACACCGTGCTTCTCAGTGTTAGAACCTGGTGTGTAAATTGGCTCTATGCACTGGTAAAGATCTATCCGTCTATGCTCTTCTCATTTAAATAAAATATATTTTGCATATTATTTGCCTATTTCTCATCATTATCAGTGCTAAACCAACTGTATAAACTATGTAAGCTTCAAAATAGCATTTTTCGACAAGGCAGCATAAACCAATAGACCGCTTATAAAATTCTTTTTTTTTTTTTTACATACAATATATTTCTCTGCAATTTTGCATATTATTTGCCAAGTTCTCATTAATATCAGTGTCATAAACTGACCATAAACTGTCCGAACCTTAAGGTAGCATTTTTCCACAGGGTAGCATAATTCATCAGAACACCCGTGCTTGTATGTACATTGTCTTAAACTGGACCTTATAGATGCACTTATTTCCATCATTGTTCTTGATGAAGCATTTGTTATTTTTTTCCCCTCAGCATATTAGGTTATATTTTTTTATTGCTGTGACCATTAATGCACATGAACAGTGCAAAAACAGTCATTAAATAAAAGAGACGTTGAAAGTCTGTAATGTTGATTATTCATTCACTTATATGCCAAAATTCAAATACCAAAAGTTAAATTTTAAAATACTTTTACTGCAAAAATGTGTGCAATCATTTTAGATGAATTCATCAGAGAGCTTGTAATTAATTAGATTAATTTTTGAATCGCATAATACCCCTAATAAAAACACTTTATACACTCACATTTATTTTCTATGTTCATGTGTAAACTCTAAAGCATAGACTCAATAGAAGATTATTTTAGTTTATACGTATAGTTGAAACCAGATATTTACATACACTTCAGAAAAAAAACAAACTTTTTTTTCTTCGCTGTCAAACGTTAAAATCAGAGTAAACTTATTCTGTTTTAGATCAATAAATAACATTTTCTGTATTTGTTAAATGTCAGAATAAAGAGAAAATTTTTATGCATTGTTTTTATCACTTTCATCAAAGTCAGAAGTATATATACACTAAGTTTATTGTGCCTTTAAACAAAAAGAAAACTCCAGATGATTTCATTCTGAGCTTAAGAAGCTTCTGATAGGTTAATTGATTCCAAGGGAGTTAATTGGTGGCACACCTGTGGATGCATATAAAGGCACACCTCAAACACAGAGCCTCTTTCTTTGGCATCACGGGAAAATCAAGAGAAATCAACCAAGACATCAGTGAAATAATTGTGGACCTCCAACAAGTGTGGCTCATCCTTAGGTGCAATTTCCAGATGCCTGCGGGTCCCACGTTCATCCGTTCAGGCAATAATATGCAAGTATAAAAAACATGGGAATGTACAACCATCGTACCGCTCAGGAAGGAGACGGATCCTGAGTCCCAGAGAGGAACTTTTTTGGTGAGAAATGTGTGAATCAACCCCAGGACAACAGCAAAAGACCTTGTGAAGATGCTGGCTGACACTGGTAAGACAGTGTCATTATCCACAGTAAAACAAGTCCTGTACCAGCATGAGCGGAAAAGTTATTCTGATAGAAGAAAGCCATTACTTCAAAACCACCATAAAAAAGCCAGACTACAGTTTGCAACTGCACATGGGGACAAAGATCTTAATTTGAGGTCTGACGAAACAAAAACTGAACTGTTCAGCCATAATGATAAACGGTATATTTGGAGGAAAAAGGGCGAAGCTTTGAAGCCTTAGAACACCATCCCAACTGTGAAATATGGGGGTGGTAGTATAATGGGGCTGCTTTGCTGCAGAAGGGACTGGTGCAGTTCACAAAATAAATGACATCATGAGAAACCAAAATAATGTGGATATATTGAAGCAACATCTGAAGACTTCAGCCAGGAAGTTAAAGTTTGGGCGCAAATGGGTCTTCCAAACAGACAATGACCCGAAACATACCTCCAAATTAGTTACAAAGTGGAGTGGCCATCGCAAAGCCCTGATCTCAATCCCATCGAAAATTTGTGGGCGGCACTGAAAAGGCGAGTGCAAGCAAGAAGGCCTACAAACCTGACCCAGTTACACCAGTTCTGTCAAGAGGAGTGGGCCAAAATTCCAGCAAACTATTGTAGAAAGCTTTTGGGCATCCTTCCACAACGTTTGGCCCAAGTGAAACAGTTTCGGGGAAGTTCTACCAAATACTAAGGAAGTGTACGTAAATTTGACTGATGAAAGTAATAATAATTTTTTTTTAAATTCCATAAAATTCTCTCTCTCTCTTTATTCTGACATTTAACAAAATACAAAAAAAGTTCATATTTATTGATCTAAAACAGAAAAAGTTTACTCTGATTTAATGTTTGACAGTAAAAAATTAAAAAGTTTGTTATTTTCTGAAGTGTATGTAAATATGTGGTTTCAACTGTACCTGCAAGCACCTCCTTTTTAATTTGTGTTAAATGTTTAATATGAAATTTTTCTTTACAAAAAAAAAAAAAAAAAAATATGTAAGACTACCACGTTTCAAACTTAAGACATCTGTGTACTTATTAAGCCCGTAAATCTGTAAATGAATTTTCAGTATTAAAGCTTTTAAAAACCTGTGGGCAACAAACATTGTAAGGCATAATACTTTATTATATGCTTCATTATATGTGGTAACAACCTCCTGTCTCCAAAATGGCCACTTTATGAAAGAAAGGGAAAAAAAGTAAATGCTTAAAGGTTAATGTAATTTTATGTAAGATTTTTGTCAAAAAAAAGAAAAAAAAAAAAAGAAA
>JBBJLS010000109.1:3832336-3864417 GCA_037577275.1 Bryconaethiops microstoma | reverse complement strand
AACTCTGTATACAGTACTGTATTGTTATTGGCTCCCTCATGTGTCCCCGTGAAGTCTTTTCTATTGTAAGTGAAGTATTTGTAAACTCAGATATATTTTTAAATATATAGGTTAACTTGTAATCCCCCTTTTTACCCTCAGTGTTGATCTGTCTGAGATGACAATAAAGCTTTACTTACTTACTTATTAAGGCACAATATAAATTTAAATATCTTTTAATACTAAATACACTGTAGAAAGAAGTTTTTTATTGTTCATCATATGAAGATGGAAGCCACTCTTTACACTGTGAGAAAGGTTCCTGATGAAAGGACCAAAAGGAACAGTTCAAAATTACTTTAATAAAAATCCTTTTTATATTAAATTATGAGTAAAGTGTATTTTTGCATTCTCCTGAAAGGTTACTTTTGCATAGAGAGTAAAGATAAATACTATAGTACCTTAAAAGGTATTAAGTACCTTGAACTGGTTTAGAATCATTACATTATCTGAAGGCTTTGACAGGCTTTCAAATCTTTCCAACATTTCTCTCTTTGGAGCCAAAAGTGATTCTTCAAAAGTGATCCTACTGAAAGTACATTAAGTGGTTGAGAATGCTTTAAAATGATCATAAAACTGAAATTACGATAAAAATGAATGTACTGGATGTTAGAAGTGGAGATCAAATCTCAGTAGAAAGCTTAACAATGAATGTAAATTATAATTACAGTACATTATTTATATCCTTCACAAAATTATTGAATAAAAGATTGGAGAAATACAATGTAGTGTCTAGTACATTCTTTACAGGGAACGTAAATACGGCGTTTTCTGCCGTTTCTAATCCACAACTTTCTGAGTTTTAAATACTTGAAAAAAGTCAACATAGAATATAAACGCGCCATCACTTTTGTCTCCATCAGTTAAACTGTAATTGTACATTAACATGTGCGTATGACTGTATAGTGTGTTAATATCAACTGTATATTTTTATTATTCAGAGATTTATTTTTAAATGACAAACATGTCATTCAACTAGCATGTCCACACTTTTGCACGCAACGATTTGATCACCACAGATATTATTCAGGTAAAGGCTAAAAGTGTGTGTGTGTGTGTGTGTGTGTGTGTGTGTGTGTGTGTGTGTGAGAGAGCGAGAGAGAGAGAGAGAGAGAGAGAGATTTACGTATTACATAGTGCCTTTTTAACTTGATCTCTGTATGTGTAGCATATGGTGGATTATCATGGACAATATTTTTTTGGTTCCCTATTGTACTTGCAGAAAATCAGTTTGGAAGTGGCCATTAACTTCGATTGTAAATGTGTTTTGAGTTGTGTTTTTTGTGTTCCTTTACTAAAAAAAGGAAACCGGTTGACATTACCACCCATGTAAATCATCCGTGTGCTACAGATCCCACAGAGTAAGATCAAGTTGAAAAAAGTGCCCGCATTCCTTTAAAGGCAGGTTTCCCAGGCATGAATGAGAAGAATTGTTTCCATCAGATGTAGTTGAGCCAACACATTTTCAGTGCACAGTTTAGTGCTGGAGCAACAACGCTAAATTTAATTACCCCACCCATGCTTCTCTCAACCTGCTCAACCCACATCCAGCTTTTCATTCAAGTAACAAAGACTTGCTGACGTGGTTACATTTTAATGACGCAAAATATTTGGGTGGCTACTGATTTCTGTTGTTTGTTTGTAGTCTTAGCCTTATTTCTAACTTAAACACAAAATTTATTCACCAAACATGTCTGGGCTGATCCACCACATCTGAGCTAGAAACTTTGTACATTTGCTTTTTGACCAAACTATGAGATTTGTCTTGGAGTGAACTGCAGTGTCAGTGATAAAACAACATTAGACTTTGTTTGTCTAGACTTAGACTTATTCCGGATCAGGAGATTTACATCAACACAAATATCCATAAGAGCAGTAAAAAGCACATATAAATAATTCTAAAATGACAATGCAAGAATAAAACTGTACTAATAGAATGGATAAAAAACAGTCAAGGAAGTTGGCTTAAAACCTAAAAATGCATAGAACTGTGTGTGGACTAAACTCATACAAGCAAACATGCAAAAGGATCGCCTTTGCTCTTGGACACCCAGGTATCAGACCTGAACCAAGCAGTGACCAAGAATAACGAAGCACTGAAACAGGCCAAGCTGGAGACCATGGAGTTCAGACACCAGATTCAGTCCTACACCTGCGAGATCGACTCTCTCAAGGGCACAGTGAGTTTCATACACACATCATCAACGTACAGTGTGTACCATCCATACACTACTTCTTAAAAGTCCTAAACGTAATTTTTATAGTAGGCACATATTACATTTTTGTTAGTCTGTAAAAACATAGTTACTATTTTTTATTTGTTACTATTTTTATTATTGTTTTTACTACTTTTTAAATAGATTTTAGTAATTGCCTTGGAATGTAATTTTTTCAAGTAAGCATATATTTCTTATTTTTGCATATATATTTTTTTTTTACTGCTATTTTTAAATTAAGTTTTATAGTATTTACTAATTGCTCGTGAATTTATTTTTTAAAGTTGGCATATATTTATTTTTTTAATATGTAAAAAAAAGTTTGTACTATTTTTGGACTATTTTTAAAATAGTTTTTACGAGGGGTGTCACGCGATTAAAATAATTAATCTAATTAATTACGAGCTCTCTGCTGAATTAATCTAAATTAATTTCACACATTTTTGCTGTAAAAGAATAAAAAATCTTTTACGAATTTTGTCATATGAGTGAATGAATAATCAACATTACAGACTTTCAGCGTCTCTTTTATTTAATAACTGTTTTTGCACTATTCATGTGCAGTAATGGTCACAGCAAACAAAAATATGACCTAATATGCTGAGGGAAAAAAATATTTCAGCAAGAACAATGATAAAACTGAGTCCATCTATAAGGGGCAGTTTAAGACAGTGTACATACAAGCACGGGTGTTCTGACCAGTTATGCCGCCTTGTCGAAAAATGCTACCTTGAAGCTTGTAGGGTTTATACAGTCAGTTTAGCTCTGATAATAAGAAATGTGCATATCTGAGAAAAATATTTTATTATTTTATTTAAATGAGAAGAGCCTAGATAGATAGATAAATCTTTACCAGTGCATAGAGCCAGTTTATACAGTCAGGTTCTTATATTGAGAAATGTTACCCTGAAGCAGGGTGTTCTCACGATTCATGCTGTCTTGTCGAAAAATGCTCCCTTTGAAGCTTATACAGCTGCCAGTGTCCCAAGGTAGCACAGATTTATGGCCGTGGCACTGAATTCCAAGACTGTGGAGCTGCACATGCATCTTTTGATGGGTAGCATTTGATCTTTTGATGGGTACCCATCTTTTGATGGGTAGCATGTTTCGACAGAACACCGGACCGGGTTAAAGTCACGTGGTGCGATTAATCAGCGTTTTTTGACGCGTTATTTTTTTCTGTGATTAATTGATCGAAATTAACGTGTTAATTTGACACCCCTAGTTTTTACTAATCGCCTGATAATATAATTTGTTACAGTGGGCACATGTTTATTTATATCAGTGTTATAGAGCTTTCTCTAGTATTACAGAATGATCTGCAGCCCTGTTTATCATTCAAAACACATTCCTACAAATTATCTGAAATCTAAGAGTTCTAGCATGAGCTTTGAAACATATCTGCAAAAAAATGAATTTGGATCCTTGAAAACCACATCTATGTATTTTCTCTCTCTCATTTCCAAGCCAAATTTTCTTTCACTTGACCCACAGAACGAGTCTCTGATGAGACAGATGAGGGATATGGAGGACAGGCATGGGCGCGAGGCCTCGGGCTTCCAAGACACTATTGCCAGACTGGAGGCTGAGATCGCCAACATGAAGGACGAGATGGCCCGTCACCTGCGGGAGTACCAGGATCTGCTCAATGTCAAGATGGCCCTTGATGTGGAGATCGCCACCTACAGGAAACTGCTGGAGGGAGAGGAGAGCAGGTAAGACAGCAAACTTGAGGATCCAGGACTAGCATTGCTTATGTCCAAACTATAAAGGAACAGTTACAGACTGTAGCCTACAAGCTTGACAGCCACACTCAACCCCATTTTTCATTGGTCAGTTTCTGACCACAGGACTAATGCTAACCAGATATGAATTGGGTGGTAATTAGTAAAAATAACAACAAAAAAAGTTTCTCTTATAAACATACTAAAACGAGCATTACAACAAGTGAAGCTGAAGATTTCTGACCATAGTAGTTTCCAAAACATATAAACAATCAATATAAACATATAAAAATATCTTATACAACTCAGCTGTGTGCTGCAGTTAGAGTACTGCAGGAAACTGCTGTATATGGAGCACATAATAAAAACTAAGTAAGTAAGTAAGCAAAAGACTTTATCACTGTAGTATCTCATAAATGTGCAGTGGCAAGTTTTTTTAAGCTCAAAAACCATTAATCCATAACTGAGTGTTACGAGAGCATTAGCAAATGAGCTGCAGTCATTAGGCTATGAGAGGGATCATCCATTTCAAATCAACAAAGAAGTGCCACGAGGACTAATAAGGCACCAGTGATTATGATACACGTGTGATACAAGTCAAATGTTCGGAAGCACTTTGTATGGTATGATATACATAGACTTACATACATAGACTTACAGGAACCCAAGGGAAATGCTCCAGAAAATGTATGTAAAAACTGACATCAATGGTTGCTTTAAATATATAAATGCTTTACAAAAATACAAGATGTTTTACATTTGTTTAACTCTCTAGTCATTCCATAATTCATACACTGTATGGACAAAAGTATTGGGACGCTTGATCATTATACCAACACACTTTAATTACATTGCATTCAAATCCATAGACTTTAATATGGACTCAGCCTCCCCTTTGCAGCTGTAACAGCTTCCACTCTTCTTGGAAGGTTTTCCACAAGATTTTGGAGTTTCTGTGGGAATTTGTGCCCATTTATTCTATAGAGCATTTATGAGGTCAGACACTGATGTTGGGCGAGAAGGTCTGGATCACAATCTCCTTTCCAGTTCATCCCAAAGGTGCTGGATGGGGTTGAGGTCGGGGCTGTTTGCGGGCCAGTCAAGTTCTACCACACAAAGCTTACCCAACCATGTCTTTATGGACCTTGCTTTGTGCACTGGGACACAGTCATGCTGGAATAGAAAAGTTTGAAGCATGGCATTGTCCAAATTATCTTGGTGTGCTTAAGTATTAAGATCGCCCTTCACTGGAAGTGAATATCCAATATTAATGTATAATATTATGTATGTTAATGTACAAGACTGTACAAGCCTCATACATTAATCTTCAAACATCTCTAACGTCTTATTTATTATTCTTCATCCAACAGGATCACACTGCCCATGCAGAGCTACTCCACCATAAGCTTTAGAGGTACTTTTTTATGATTTTTATTTTTAGATATCATCACGGACCAAGTGGGGGCACTGTGGTCCACGTGTTCAGAGATCCACTAGAGCTCCTGCGTGACTGTGCTGTAGATCAAAGCCACAGATGAGGATTGCAAAGTAGGAGCAGCTGAGGTTTCAAAAAGACTAAAGAGAAATGTTAAGCCTCCAAGACTCCATAAACAGAACTCCAAAACCAATAGTCAGCAAAGATAAAGACCAATCTTAAAAGTGCTCAAATGGATTCCTGTTTGCAGTTTTCACAGCAGTGGAGCCAAATCTATACTGTGGGACATGTTTTGGGGACATGAACAGTGAAATCTTCCAGGGCTTGAATGTAAGCCAAAAGAGGATGTTTCTGAATATTTGGAGGCCCTAAGCAACATTCCACCCACCCCAATCATATTCTTTTGTATGCAAGAATAGACCAAGAATGCATGCATCATTCATTTCGATAAGAAATAATGTAAGATAATCGCTGTACTCGGTCCTTTGGTCCTTTGGACAAATAATATTAAATAGATCATGAATATGTATTTGGTGTATGGGATAATAATAGCTAGAAAAGGCCCTGAAACCAAAAGTGGCTTTAGGTTAGGTCTGTCAGTGTCGGTTATGAACAATTATGTGTCTTTTACATTAAACAATTGCGCTTTGTAATATTCATAGTGCACACAGTTGTCTTAACAGATAACAGAATGTGGTCTTTGTTGCACCCTAAAAGCAGAAAATGCCTTTGAAAAGACAGGCCTTTGAAAGACAGCCGTGCTTTGACAGGGACAAAGTGAGAGGAAACCATGTTAGAACTGGTCAAATTAGTCAATGAGTCAAATGATAGATTAATTAATTGTAGATATAATTGTTAGTTGCAGCCCCCGTGCTTTACAGGTTCCTGATTCCGGCTTTTAACCCGTCTTACTGTCACACAGAGACCAGCCCAGAGCACCAACAAAGAGCCTCTGAAATGCACTCCAAGAAAACAGTCCTTATCAAGACCATTGAGACCCGTGATGGAGAGGTAGGACAAACACATACACACACACACACAAAAAACAAGTAAACAAACTGTCTGCCTATCCTTCATTCATCAACGTGTACAGACTTGTCAGAAAAGCTGTGGTTCTTCCTCCCACACAAACTCACGCATGCACACACACACACACACACACACACAAAATTGAATACTTTGACTGGCCTACTGTAGCCACACTCATTCATGCAGTATACGAAAGTGAGTGGAGTGAATAAGCATGCAATGCTTTGAATGGCTTTAAATGCAGATCACCATGTCAGACACCCACAAACTATTTAGTGGCTTGCAGCAAGTGGATTTGAGGCGCCCATACATTGGAAAACTGATTTTTCTTCACTTTTTGGAACGAAAAGACCATTTATGGCAAAAGGCAATCAGAGCAGAAATCATTTATATCAAGCAGTCTAAAGGGGAAAAACACTGCTTGTTTAATTGTAAGAGATAAAGAAAACCTGGGAAATGGTCACTTCAAAAGAAATTATGGCATCGACCATAATCAAACTTCCTTGCTTCGTTAAACGATTTTAGAAACCACTTTTTGTTTGAAGTTTGATTACTTTTGCCTGTCTTGACAACATCTGGAGAGTTTTGATTACATCATCATGCATCAGTGGGCGGGGGACAATAACATTAAGGCTCATGTTTTTATTTCATGTTGAGTTCAATCTTTACGTAAGAGCTGCTCTCCTCTGCTCCCTACAGGTGGTGAGTGAATCTACACAGCACCAGCAGGATATCATGTAAACTGCAGCAAACAAACCAAGGGGAGTTTCAATAAAACCAATAAGCCTTCACATCCTGTGCCCCCCCTCCCCAATTATTCCAATCACAGCTTATCAGTGGTGTGAGCACAATGCTTTCAAAAGGAGGAGAGATTTTATGCTTTTTATTGAACCAGTTTCTTAAGGAATCCATGCAAAATATCATTCTGTATTCACTCTCTAGTCAGGGCGAAAGAAGAAAGCACAGGATGGGTGTTGTCATGTAGGTACTTAATTAGGGGAAATTGAGAGAGAGAGAGAGACAGGAGGGAGGGTAACAATGGAGAGAATGAACTCAGACATTGTGTGTGAAGAGGAAACTGGCATGAAGTATTCAGAATAAACCAAAGATGCATCAACAGCTCTGATCAGTTGGTCCACTTGTGGGTTTGTATATTTAGACTTGACTTTGTTGGAAATCCAAAGAAAAACAGGGTTTTTATAATGTCAGGACTAAGAAAAATGGTAAGATGCTTATTAAAAAACACTTTTGTTGTGTACACTTTTTTGGTTGCTTGGGGTATTACACACACACACTCAAATTCATATATTTATTAGGCAGACATACCTAGTGTCTGCACTCATTGTCCAGCTTTACTTGCCATAGAGATGCAATTTGTATTTTATAGACAGTAGCCCATTTATTTGGGGGGTCAGGACCCCACAGAACCATCGTTGTTTGAACCAGTGTTTATTGGCTAGAGGATCATTTTCAGTTAGTGTGCGTTAAACAAGTGGACCAGAAAAACAAACTACAACCTGTAACTATAGTCTGTCATCCAAAGTGCATCTATATGGTAAGCCGAGCTGATACAATGAGCTGATAAGTGTAAACAAAAGTACGTGCCCGGTGCACGAATGACCCCCATGTGCTGAGCGTGTGTGTGAGAGAGAGAGCGAGAGTGCGAGAGAGAGTGTGTGAGTGAGGATGTTTCACGTGAATGTCAAATTAATGACAGCTGAAGAAACATCACAAAACACATGTTGGAATCACATAGTTTTATCAGAATATCCAGGCCCATACAAACACATGCTTTATAATAATAATAATAATAATAATAATAATAATAAATAATGGTAGATTGTCATAAGTTTTATGGTCAGATGAGAACTGTTCTTCCAGTTCTTTGCGACCAAACTCTGCAGTCAGACAGGACATGGTAAATAAAGCATTTCATAGCAAATAAATAGACAACCAAACAAATAAATAAAAAAGTCATCCACACACCCAGCAGGGCCAAAGCGCCTATAAAAAAAAAAAATTAAAAAAAATTTATAATAATCAAATCAAGTCAAATAAATAGGAAAGGCAATGTGGAGATGGCTATACTAAATGTGCATATGCTATGTACAAAACAAGCATAATGGCTTGGCCGAGATGTACAGCGAAGACAAGAATTAAAGGAATACTTCATTGATTTGCAACTTATTCTCGGACTAAGTTCAAAACTTCTGTAGCACGGGTGACTACCGTGAACAATAGTTTTGCAAGTACCCATTCATGGAAAAGAAACAGAAAACACATACAAGAGACCAACGGTCAGTTTCTTCAGTCAGAAGGTTTTCTGTTCCCTTACCAAGTCAAGGGCAACACAACACATCGTCCGTTGTGATCAATCGTATGTTACAGACATGACAGATAGTTACTAGGATCACTGGAATATTCCTTTACCAAAAGATGCCCTGGCAGTAACTGCTCTTTTCCTGTTTTTTTTTCCACAAGAAAAAGAAAGAGTTGTGGGTAGGGCAGAACTGCGTCTATTTTTGGCCTTGCAGATTTCTTTCAGTGTGAAGTTCGATTTCAACCCTCTGGAGCCTCTGGGCCCAGAGCCTATTTTCCCAGCCAGCTCTTAAAGACACCATAGACATTAGCATAGACTTACAAGGCGTCACTATAGACATTAGATGGCACTGCAAAACGATTTCAAAAATACACAGCAATAAGTGAACTATTATGGAGAATTTGTTAATAACAGGGAAAAAAATCCTGCATTTTTAGAAAGGTCCAAAAATCTTCACATCAAACCCTTTCATTTTTTTCATATCCTCCAGCTGGTCCTTGGATTGCATTGACAGGTCCATTTATTTTTTAAAAGTTCATGCTGTTCCGGCTGTCCCTGAGTAGCTCTTGTTCTTCTTCAATTTTATTTTTTTGCCTCTAATCCTCTTGTTTCCACCACCACCAGCCATTGCAAGTCGCAGAGAGGACCAGTTGGTCTGCAGTAATATGGCTCTTTCCCCTGCAGCCTCTTTGAAACAAGGCCAAGGAGCAGATTCTCCTGAGACAACCTCCCACTGGAACCTCCCCCAAGGCAAACCCCCGCCACCAACACCATACACAGCTATTTGGTACAGTCCAGGGCAAGAATGTGGAATATAACACAGTACAGACACCGACTGGTAGGATCCACAAATTTACAATGAGAAGTGGTAGGGCATAGGTCAGTCAGCTTTACAGAGAAAGTTTCAGCACCAAGAGATGAATTCTTCACAAGAAAAAATAAAGTACAAATGCAATTATGTAGGACGGACATCGAACATTTATGGATGCTCATCACACAGCTTTGCCACATTGACATTATGTATAAAACAATGTGATGTAACCGGGCCCAGATTTATTTCTTTTGTAGTCGTTCACTTCATTGTTCATTGCACAAGTATTTTTGGGGAACAAGGTGCCACAGCTCAGGCTGAGTTCACTATTAGGGTATATGTGTGTGTGTGTGTGTGTGTGTGTGTGTGTGTGTGTGTGTGTGTGTGTGTGTGTGAGTGTGTGTGTGTGCGTGCGTGCATTTGTCTGTGCGTGCAAGCCTTGAATACACCCACAGTAACATGCTCAGGCTTGTAGTTTACCATTCATTCTTTATACAGTTCTCCAGACAACACACTGATTGACCAAAAAAGAGGCAGTTGGTGTAGAGCTGTGTAGAATCTGAAACGTCAGGGGACAGCACCACAACAGCGAGATGAGTGTGTGAGAATGTGCAAGTGTGTCTATGCTTGTCTATGTGTTTGTCACACCCGGAGGTTGGGTCCAGCCCCAGCTGTGAGGGGTACAGTAGAGCCGCAGTCATAGTCCATGTCCACAGCAGTGTGTGCCCCAGACAGCCGGGCTCCAGGATACCTGCCGTCCACCTGCCGGTCACGAAAACTCTGGATGTAGCTCTGAAACAGAGAGAGCAGAGTGGAACAAACCAAAATTACAAATCATAAAGAACAGCGGCATAAGAGCTGTTCATTTGGTATGAGTGTGTGTGTCTCTGAAGGTGAGTTGTTATACAGTGAAAGGAGGTATTTAAACAGAGTAAGCAAAAAGAGTGAGGCAGCAAAAGAGAGAGAGAGGAAAAAGAAAGAGAGAGAGAGAGAGAGAGAGAGAGAGAGAAGGCAAAGACAAAGGGGATAAGTTAAAGAAAGAAGATGAAACAAGAACTATGGCGAACTAGAAAAATAGAAGGAGCGAGTGAGGCAGGATTTACATTATTGCAACAAAAAGGTTTTGCTGCTTCCTTGGTCATTCCCATTCAAAACAGTGATTTGTCACCCTGCAAATGTAAAAATTATTTGATTTCGTTTTGTGCTCACTATCAAATGTGCATGACGAAAGGCTATGTTTTTGTGGTCCGTCACAGCGGAATATGAAAAAAACGTGTACTCTGCATTTCATAAAATATTTAGGCGAGAGAGAGAGAAAGAGAGAGAGAGAGAGAGAGAGAGAGAGAGAGAGAGAGAGAGAGAGAGAAAAAGAGTTCCTCTAATAGGTGTAGAGGCTGGTGTAAAATCCATATTTGCCACAATAATGTGAATGCTGCTTGAATGTGCGGTATGTGGAGATGCGTTCTTGTCCCTCACTGGAGAGAGGACGTCTCCATCATATCGGCGGACGGGGTTGGGTTTCCTGCGGTAGGCCGGCTCTGGGTGCATGGCTTTGGATGAGTGTGTGTGGTGCGAGTGCTGGGACTGCTGCTTCCTTCGCTTCTTCCTGCTGCTTTCTCTTCTCTCCTCCTTTTGTCGGATTCGCATCAGCTGCACTCGCCGCTGCTGCCGGCTTATCATCACTGAGGAGAGAGAGAGAGAGAGAAAAAGACACAATGAGAATGAGAAAGAATAAAAAATATGAGACAGAAAGAGAAAGAATGACAGAGAAAGGAGGAATGAGAAATTGAATGAAAAGAAATGAGAGAGAAAGAGAGAGAGAGAGAGAGCAACAGAGAGAGAGAGAGAGAGAGAGAATTGTCCATACACATTATGGTATAAGATGCAGAGTGTATTTTAGATTTGGAACATTACAATCATTTTGAACCTAAATAATGAACCTCAATTGTCGAGAGGTCAAAGCCAGTTTCACTATACATTTTTACATGGAAACAGAAAAAGGCTTCAACTTTACGTAGCTGCTCTGTTTTATTTTTGTGCATTAAATTATAACACATTCAAAACACACACACACACACACACACACACACACACACACACTGAGTTCGTGCATGCTTAATAACCACACAGTCAGAGCTGGTCTGATGCTCCATGACCATGCTTGTCCTTGATACACTCCTCATAGTACACCAGCAGACAGGGCCATCTGCCACACTGAACACACACTCATACATGATCGCACAAGCAAGTGCATAGTCTCTCTTCTCTCTCTCTCTCTCTCTCTCTCTCTCACAGTCTACATATATACACTCACTCGCACTCAAATACAACCAAGCAAATGACCTAGGGCTGCACAATATACTGTTAGCTAACCATTAGTATCACAATCATAGGCTCCATAATATGAAAAACATAATTCACATATATGAGGATATTAAGTAGCTAGAGGAATTGGGTCATCCTTCTATCAGGAAGCCAGCCCCGGTGTTGCCATGGCTGGGATTCAAAACTTGCACCCCGGTGGCAGGATGGAACCTGGTCTTCCATGCTACTCACTCAGCCCCCTAGGGGCTGCAATGATTAGTTGTCAAATTTTTTTTAAAGAATACAGTAATCAGTCATCTTGTTGACATGATTAAGTTTTGCTTCACTTCTTTAAAAACAGAGGCATGATATAAACAATATAAACAACAGTATAATAACATTATTCTAAAGAATTATGTCACAATATGCTTTTCTGAGCACCCATGGACAAATTGCTTTTTTCATTGACTGTGATTTCTGTTTATTTGCCAAGTTAAACACCAAGTTAAACACTAATGCACAAGTTCCATGTTATGTTTTTTATTTTTGACATCTTCCCTTAAATTCAGCTGATAAACGGTAATTGTGGAGGATATTAAAATGTGTACTGGAGGATATGTACTTTCCTTGAAACACCAACAATTTGAGTAGGGGTGCACAAACTTGCATTTGACATTTTCCTGTATGTTGTGCACACACAAACAAACACACTCACAATCACACTCACTCACACTCAATCACACTCACTCAAACAATCACACTCACTCACCATCACACAGGTCAGAATTTCTGTTACTGAGCACACTGTAGGGTCAATACTTAGTAACACCAACTTTGGCAAGCATTATAGCTTGTAAACACTTTTTGTATCCAGCTAAGAGTCTTTCAGTTCTTGTTTGGGAGATTTTCAGTCATTCTGCCTTTAGTTCTATGAGATTCTTTGGCCATCATGCATGCACTGCTCTTTTGAGACTTTTTAGTGAGGTTTAGGTCAGGGGGCTTCAAGGCCATGGCAAATCTTTTTGCTTGCGCCTGTTGAGAAGGTCCATTGTGGATTTTGAAGTGTGTTTAGGATTTTTATCCTGTTGCAGAAGCAATCCTCTATTCATCCTCAGCTTTTCACAGATGGTGTGATGTCTTGAAACAAACATCGTTAAATTCACTGTTCCATCTAATACAGAAATGTTCCTGTGATCCATCGGCCCCTGTGCTTAACACACGGAAAGGAGTTCTTTCCATGAAATTCTGCAAACACACCTTTGCTTGCTGCACCCCAAAATTGATTTTAACAGTCCACATGACCAAAACACTGCAGTCTTGTTTAGATGTTCAGCTGCAAACTTCTGACTCTGAATTTTGTGGTAAGGACACAGGAAAGGTTTTCTTCTGAAGACTCTTTCATGAAGGTCATATTTGTATGCGTTGCACTGACAGTAAGACAATAACCGAAAGGAAAGGTACAGAAAGGTAATAAATGAAAAGAAAAATAAGCCAAAATGTTCAGCTACTGACTACCTTGCAAATCACACCAGAACGAATGAAGCATCAAAATTTGAACAGTTCAAACATAAAAGTTCTTCAATCTGTGTCTGGTGCCAAACGTATTGTTTTGCTTAGAAACGGGCTTCTTTGCTGGTGCTCTTATTATCAAACTCTAACCATTTTCTGAATAGTTTTCTTTATTTAATAAGCTTTTATTTTCTTAATTTTAAAAGTTCTTTTTTCCTAGTCTGCAATACCATATCTAATTACATATCTATACCTATTATTGTATTTACTGTTGGTGTTATCTAAGTCAAAGTGAACACTGTCATCTCAGCTATATAAACATATACAGTGAGAAGAGACCGTGGGGATCCACATTTTACAGAGTACTAAGGATACAGAGTTAACATATAAAAATAAACTACAAATATAAACCCTAAATTAGAAGTAAAAGGAGCAATTTGGTACAAGGTCATTTTTAACATTCAAAGAATTGTGCAAATGTTGCATCAGCAGTCAGCTATAAAGCAACTACACTGGAATGTATGTGCTTGGTATGTGCAAAAGATCAACAGCAGTTATAATGTATAAATGAATACATTAATGAATAAACATTGTATCAAAATACATCAAATCTGGTTGTATCAATCACATAAACAAAATCAATAGGAAATGCTTTCTTCCAATCACAATTCACTCCCAAACAAACTGTTCTTTCTTTCTTTCTTTCTTTCTCTCTCTCTCTCTCTCACTCACCTTTAGTGTGGGAATAGCCTTCCGCAGTCACCCTCCACTGCACCAGTACACCCAGCAGGGCGAGAGCAGGCCAGGCCCCCAGCATCACCCAGGTGACCCAACACTGTGGCTGCGCGGGCGCTGCCTTCACTCGCTCGTACACGTAGCGCACCAGGGAGAACAGCTCCACAAAGTAGTCGGCGGCCACGACGATGACGGCTGCCCCGAATACGGCCGTGGACAGGGTGGTGAAGCAGCGCTGCCACTGCAAGGTGAGCACGGCGAAGAGCATTCCCAGACCGAGCAGCACACCCAGCGGCACCCAAACGGAGCGTGGCGGCTGAGACGACAGCTCCTCCATGCCCACCAGTGTGCCGATGCCCACCAACAAACCCAGCAGCAGACCCACCATGAAGAGACCCACGCTGCGCACCAGCATGGTGACCAGGCCGCACAGTGTGCCAATGCCCAGGCCGATGCCCACACTGGCCTCCACACTGAGCTGTGTGTCCAACACCCGCTCCTTATAGCACAGCAGGAAAATGATGACTGAGCCGAACATCAGGCCTGTCAGGAAGAGCACTGCCTTGAAGCAGCGGTAACCTGGAGCAGAAATAAACATGGTTTTATTACTGAGTCAGTCAGTAATTACTGTGACTTTAAGACCGACATGTAAGTAAGAAGTTCTGATTCGCACCCTTGTATTGTGCCTCATTCAAAAAGCAGCCCAGGGTCAAACACTGTCGATAACATCAACACAAAGGGCCGATCTGGGCCCCTCAGAAGCAAAAGCACTCAATAATGCTCTATGTTATATTGTATTACTTACAGGAAAACCTGGTTTTGTTAAAACATAAAAGACGACCCTTGTCTAACAAACAGAGTGGTGACTGTAGTGCCTCCACTCCTCCTAACTAGGTACTGTTTATCTACAGCAATAATCTCAGCCTCTCAGTGTAAGTTTATCTTAGTACTTATTTCATTTTAAACCTCGTCATAGACTGACAGAGGCAAACCAATACCCTAGCTAATTTACATGAGATTTTCTTGCTGTAATGCTGCATAATTTACTCACTGTATAGTTAGGCATAATGCTTTAATTTTAATTTGTTATTTAACAACTGTTTGATTATAGCAGTTTTCTTTAGATTTGGTTTATTACATGTATGTGAAAGTTCAAACACACCTGGTCAAATCAGATAGTCCATTTTTTTTCCCCATACTTTTTTAATACCATTTATTTGCTGAACATACCGGTTTTATGTGTTTGTTAATAATATAATGTATTTGTGTTTTGAGTCTGGGTACCGTTATCAGTCAACCCACTATTTTTTTTTTTGGGGTGGTTGTGGTGGTGTTCATCTTAATTGACTGACTGGGCCTCAGAGCAGGTCAGGGGTAGACATTTCCAGAGCATAATAAATTGTGACCCTGTTGAATGAATATTACATCAACATACATGGCAGCTGGATGGCCTAGTGGTTAGGGCGTTGGCACTGCAATCAGAGGTTCAAATCCCAACTGCTAGTGTCACGGCTGAGGTACCCTTGAGCAAGGTACCGTCCCCACACACTGCTCCCTGGGCGCCTCATTGGCAGCAGCCCACTGCTTCACTTGGTGAATGGGTTAAATGCAGAGAAATCAGTTCACTGTGTGTTGTACTTGTATGACTATGCATGTGATAAATAAAGATTCTTCTTCTTCTATAAAAAAAATCAACCTTGAACTGTTTCGAGAAATGAAAGATGCTTCACTTTCCCTAGACCTCCTATTTTCCCAGAATATTATTAAACATCCATGCATGCAAGTGCCTAGGAATAATTCGGAAGCAGAAGGCTTCTGCAAAAAGGCCGAAAAAATATCACTGTTGGGGGGCTACATATTTAAAAGCTGCGATTTCAGCCAAAAGGGGTAAAGTCCACAAGTAAACTGTCATACTATTACATTTAGTAGATCCTTTTTATACACAAGAACTCAGTTCACCTTCTATACCGCCTAAACCTCCTGTTTAAAGTTTCCAGATCATTAAACAGTTTTCTGTTAAGTGCAAGAAGTCAAAACCTAAAATAATAGGAAAATGAGGTATAGACAGAAAGAAAACTATGTAATGCAGAATAAGATAAATGTGAGAAAGTCATGTAAAACGGGGAAAGCTCACAAGATAAGGAGAGTGGAGGAGAGCTGCCGGTGGCACCTGATTATCTGCCAGCAGAGCCGATTTCACAGCTCTAAAATGGCTCACTAGTGTGATGCTGTGATTCTTCAGATCTCATTAGCATGTTTGCACTTTCATCAATAACTAATTTACACATACAGAATACCTCACTGTGACAGGTCCCACCACTAAGCTGCACCTCTACACTGACAAAATCATTCTACCTACCGGCTTGTTACGGATGAATAGAGGCTGACGTCGGATGATGAATCTCATAAAGAGATTATTTTAGAAAGATCTCCTATGGACTGCAGCTAAAACATCACGCTCATGTGGCTCATTTGGCTTCTGCTAAATGTACAGCTTATGACCAGAGTCTGCAGGGAACCTTTAGCACAGCGTGGGTCACTGGGGGCAGTTATTCAGTCGCCAACCTGGTTTGCAACTTCATCAATACTGAAAAGCGAGAGGCCACATTCTGAGTGAAGAGAGAGAGGACTAGACAGAGATTTATGCTGAACAAAAGCAAAAGCAGTAGTTTCCTAAAAACGAGGGGTCTTTGCTTGAACTTCGTTTTAAGGCATGCAACGATCAGATATAGTGTAACACAACATGTGACAACGACCCTAACGATATTGATGTTTTCCATCAGCAGTAATAAGTGGACTGTGACATCTTGACCAATCACAATTTCAGGTATGTGTGTATTTCGTCAAATAAAAGGTATTTACACAAAATTTATCAAAATAGTACAGACTATTCCCATTACTGAAACTCTAGTGCATTTAAATATACTAAAATATACATTCTTCATATTTTTTCAGTATTGTTGACAGTATGCAGATACAGTCAAGTATCAAGTCAATTCCTGAGTTCTAAACCTTTCACCCTAAACAGAAACCAGGAAATTCATAACTAATCACGGAAAGTGATGGAAAAAATTACATGTGCATTTAAACGAGAATGTAGTGTAGGGTAAATTTTTTCACCCTTTTAAAATGACTAAACCCATGGTAGATGTATGATCATGACAAAATCAACGATATAAACAAAATAATGTTAGTGCATCTACAAATCAATGAAAGGTAGACAATGAAAGTATCATATTATGGTTAATATTTAATAATGAATTTTATAGCTGAAAATGGTGCATTCACTGATTAAATGTGACTGGGATCCTTCTCAAGTCCTACTTGAGTCCACACCTCTGTGTATAATACACTTACATGTTCTTAAATGGGAGCAAAACTGACATTCTTTACAGCTCTTTTCTTCCTGACTTTCCAAGACACATCATAATTAATATCCAAAGAGTGATTTTAGAATTCGAATACTGACACCTGGAGCACTTAACAGTACACTATTCTGTTCATGCACATACTTACTGCAAAGCAATTAAATCAATTACCCTCCCTCAAATGTTTTGCCTTGTTGTTGAGAAAATAAGTTTAAAAGGTACATTTCAGTATTTGATGTTTCAGTGCACTCCTTTCCCAAATGACCCGTGTGAACTTCTCTCATGTAGTTACCATATCAAATCGCTTGTGACGAAAGCAGCTCTGTGACTCAAAATTGTGCTACAGCAGATATTATCATATTGTTAGGCTATTTTCGTTTTGCACTTTGAAACAGTTCCATGCTGCAGACAGTTAAACTGCTTGTTAACTTCTGGGATAAAAAAAAAAGTTCCTCACTGCTGCAAACTACTAATAATACTTATGTCTCTTCTATTACCATAGAGTAGAATGTAAAGAGGTAAAATAGCCTAAACAAAGCGGCAGAACATGATCTGGCTTAATAAAGCCAAAACACTCTTTGACTGACTCAGATACCAACCCGAGACATCCTCAAATTGATTAAATACCGTATCCTAATGCGTTCTTTCCACTTACCGAAGAAGCAGTAGATGATGCCAAACAAACAGCACATAGAGCAGACCACTGAGGGCACCACCTCGTAGCGACGCCCCGCACCGTCATCGCAAGGATCCAAAGGCCTTGGACCCACTTCTCTTGGGGGGGGAGCTAGCTTGAAGGCCAGGGTCTGCAGTGTGGATGTCATGGTCAAAGTAGTGTGACAGCTGGAGAGATACCCAAATGGGAGGAGGCAGGGAGGGGTCTGGGTGGGGAAAGGGGAGGGGCTGAGAAATCAAGGCACGCCTCCTGTTCACATGGATCTACCTGAAAAAGCAACAGAGGAAGAAATCTGTAAGAAAGGTCTAAATGTTCAGCTCCAACACTGTCAAAGGTTACAAGACTGAACAAGCAGATTTAAATATACAAACAAATATTTCTGAGACTCTCTCTTCTCCGTCTCTCCTTTCTCCAGTTTCTAAAGCTCACCCTGAAGGTTTTGTGACTGCTTTCTGCATGAAATAACATTCCTGGGGTTACATGACACCAAAAACCACACCTTCCTATGAGACAAGTGCAATTCCTCTCCTCTCTCATCATCTTTCCCCACAACTCTCTCTCTGCTTGTTCAGGCAAGATGTAATCTTTTAGTACACCCTCATGTACTCACGAGGGCCACAAAGTTCATTCCATGCTTCAGATCTCTGATCAGAGACCCATTTTCTGCTTCCTACATAATGTTAAAAGGCCAATATCCTATTTTTTTGTGCATTTTAACCTTCCATTTATATGGTTGTGGTTTTATTTAACCAAAAACGGTCAAAATTCATTTTTACGTTACCATTTTACAAGTTCTCCTACCCTTAATTAAAAGCAACAGTGTCTATGAGTGACCGAATGTGATCGGTTCCTCCATTCTGACGAGATATGGTTTGGTGAACATATCTGTAGCAATGACTACTTTAACTGAGTTTACATACATAAAGCAGAAGATTGGTATAAGAACAAGGACAGTATGAGTGTAGCAGGACGTTCGCCAAGTAAACTATAAAGCAGAGTGTTACAATATACCATATCAATGTTTAATTAACAGTTTACAGCTGTGTACCGTCCTCATAAATCTAAGATGAACAAAAGTAATATGATAGTGACCTTTGCCAAAGTGATATCGCCAAAGGCTTCACCGTGCAAATTGAGCCTCTCAGCAGTCACTAATCATTTTATTGTGTGCAGAGAGCGTCCTGACCAACCTCAAACGTTTCAGATGAGTTTCTGTGGATGTCTGGCCAAAATGGGCATTCAATAATCCAACAAACATAAATAATTTCTTTATTTTCAAAAAGATGATGTTAGCTGTTGTCATTTAAATATGGAAACCTAGCCTATTAAAAAAACATTTCAGCAAATTACAACTACTGGAAATCTGCTAGTATGCTTCATGTGTTCATTTAGCCCACACAGTATGAGGCTGGGATTAAAAGAGGTAAAATATAATTGGCTCAAATACATAAATATATCAATCAAATTAATGAATTAAATAAAGAGACAGAAAAATAAATAACCACTGCCCAATTTGACTGTAAAAAACAAACAAACAACCAGACGTATTCATGATGGGTACACCCTCTACTTGTAAACTTGTGATATTTATGAAAACTACATATTTTTTCACTTTATATCATGCCATCCTAATGTAAATGCCATCCTGATCCAGACAACGGGTTAAATAAGATCTACAGAATAAGAATCCATCATATGTCTCAGTCCATCATATGTCTTAGAAAAGATTAAAGAGACATGATGAAATGAGCATATTAAACCAAAAGCCATGTGATTCATCAACGGTTCATTATGCAGCGCATCACTTTCATCTCTAAAATGAGTTTGTTCCTCAGAGCTCCGCCGGCGTCCTACTATTCAGATGTTTTACATGTGTTCTGCACCGACTTGATGTGAAAGGCTTGGGACAAATTATAAGCCAGCATGAGTTGTACATGGAAATATCCCCCTCATCTCCCCTCCTCCTTCTGTCTGTCTCTTTCTCAGCTCTCTCTAACTCACTCTTAGCTCTCTCAAACCATGTCTGGTCATAATCATCTTTCCCCTTGGGGATTACTAAATCCATGGCCAGTCAAAGGAAGAGTGCAACGGCTAGAATTAACGTTGCATGCCACTGTCCAAGCGCCTCATAGCATAATCAGTCCCTCAACAATAACAACCTCCTACTTCCTGTCTGTCACCATAACGACCATGGAATGCTATCCTCGGCTGCTATGGACCAAGCTCTGAACAGACCAATGGCAGTCTAGCCCCCCATAGCAACAGCTTGGCGGCCAATCAGGAACCCTGCCAGCTCTCCGCGGTTTGGGTGTCTTCTCCTGAGGTACGCAGTGGTGGCACCGACTAACTTGCTGGCGGAGAGATAAAGCATAAACAGTGATTCACCCACATGCATACTCCTACACACACACAGTCACATTCATATATCCTTACACAAAGAACAAACTGTTCATTCTAGTCTGGCATCTGGTGGTCATTTTGCGTGGCATTTTGTGAGTTATGACATGAGAATGAGTGAAAGTGTGTGTTTACCAGAGTCAAAATGCCACTGGTATTATCAGGAATATATCTGTTTATTGATCAGAATGCAGACGGGGCCAGATGAATAGGGAGTGGGGTGAATAACAAGCTCTGTGGGCCATGTACTTGCCCAAGCAAAGGCTAGTGGGATTTGTATGCAATGGTTCCCTCCCAGCTCCCAGCTGTGTTAATCTCCTGACCTGAGTAGGTGTCAAGGCCAGTGGGGCAGAGAGCCAGAAAAAAAACATGGCAACCTAATGCAACACAGCTTTTGGGCTGTTTGGTGGGGATATAGCACAGGGTCTCATCCTCTCTCCCCTTTTTTTGTTCTTCTGCTCTTTTGTCCTCTCTCTGCTCTTCTAAGCTTGCACTTCTCTTTGTCCTGGTCTTTTTGGCTCTTTCAGTTTTCTCTAGTTTTATCTGCAGTGATTTTTAACGACCGAAAGCCCATATAATCCTTTGCGTGTTTTTCACCATCCGTTTCCACTCACATTAGAATTTTTATTTCTTTTATTTTTCAATGTCTTGTTTTTCCTCTTGGTTCAGGACTTGGGTCAGCCGAACACATGATGTATACAAATTCTTGTGTATAGCAGTTCTCCCAGGTAACACAGTAACCAGATTACAGCTAAACAATGATGAACCCATCAGCTGCTGCTCCAAGATTACTTGCTGTGCAAAACGAATGACTTGGGCATCAACATACAACCACAGTGTCAGTTTCTGCACACAAAATAATTTACACCCTTTAAACCTTGTATTTACAGATAGAAAAAAAAAGTATGTATTCATGAGTATGAACAAAAATTTGGGTTCATGGGTTGCACACTTAGACAGTTGATTCCTGGCCATGCCAGTCATTTGTGTTCAGGGGTCCAAGAGAACACATTTGGTCTTACCCCCTCTGGGTGGGTAGGATGGCTCGCTCTATGACTAGCCTGACGCTAGCTGATGCAGGTATTTGTTAGCTGACATAACAGAATAGGCAGTTATCATTTACTTTCAAAAGCGGTGAGCTGTTGAATGACGTCTGAAAAGATGTGGTGGTCCTTCACAAAACTCTGAGGAAGCCTCCCAGCACCGATAGTATTTTGTGACGGGCGAAGCATAGCTAGAGAAATTGGGGACAAATATGGAGAAAATTTCAAAACAAACCAGATACCTTAAATTAACATTAGAAGTCTTTTACAAATATGTTGTAAACTACAGTTTCAAAACACATACTGATAGGGAGGCTTTCATTGTCAGTATTGCGATTCCATTCACCTGTAATACCTGTACACATATGTACAGGCCTAAACACACACACATACCCCTCCCATCCTCCCTCATACATACATACACAAGCAAACAAACTCACATCAATTGGGCTGAAAGCTGAAGCGCTCAACAAGATTAAATGGGTTCAGCTACCGCCATGTTTACACACCCAGCCCCCAAAAATCAATCAGCTAGTCTACCATTACCCTGCTTACTAACACCTCTCTCTCTCTCTCTCTCTCTCTCTCTATCTCTATCTCTATCTCCATCCAAGTCTCCCTCGGTCTCATCATTTTTGCTCTTGCCTCAATCCCTGTTTTTCTGTTCTTTGTTCGTGAAAGTGCTTAAAGCCAGTAAACACAGTGAGATTTCACTGTGGCTGTAAGCTTACCAATCCATTCAACAAACCATGTGCCTATTGCGGTTTCCAGTCATGGTCCTAGAAAGACTAGTGGCATGTGATGTGTTTCGAAGTGAGGAATCCTTTATCTCACAGCAGGTAGTAAAAAAAAGCTTGGAGTCCCGCTTAAATGGCCTAAGTCAAATTTACTTCAAGAGTTTTTTTTTTTCCAGGAGAGAGATATTACATTACGTGTTACAGCGGAAACAATCTACCTCAATAGTCCATGGCCTGTTAAAGCTATTTTATGTATCAAAACCTGTTAACACTGAATGAGATATGTTCACCAACTGAAGTGAAACATGACCAATGGATAACCCATTGCCAAATAAATATATAAAACATGGACATTTTGAACTTGCTGCTTTCATGCTGCCAAGACTCCTCTGTCTCCTTATCTAATAAACAGCACACATGAACATATGAACTGTAGGTCACAAGCCCCCTTTTGTGGAGAACATGCACAGGTTCGCAATGACCTGAAAAAGACCATGCCTGTCATTTAGACTGTGAACTAATTACTACATGATTTACAAAATTTAATTAACATATTTTTTTTTAAAAATCACTTTGAGACACTCCTACTGCACAGAACATAAACAACACATCCTCAAGTATCAAAATCATTTTGTTAATTTCTAACCAGAATCTGTGGCTGTGACATATGAAACCAAACATAAAATAACTAGAAATGTCCCACTAAAATTAAGTAATGCAGAGGTTAATTACTGTATACTGTGCAGTGCTACATATACGTTTGAGCATTTATCAGTGGCCAGTTAATTAAGTGACCAGTCATCTGCCTAAATGGCCCGTGCAAACACTTGTGATGGTATATTATGTTCTTGATGTTAATAAACGTTAAGAGTGGATGACTAGTGCCAGACAGACACGGAGATCAGCAGAGATCCAGAGCCACCTGTTCCTCCCCACGGCAACCTGTCCCCTCCTACCCAGCAGTGTCCCCTCCTACTCTGTCTGTGGGCTCCTCGCACTCACGACTTCATTACTCATCTAGACCCAACACGAACAAACTATGAGCAAAACCACCTACAGTACAGACTGTGTGTACTTCTGTGTTATGCCCTGAAGTGACAAGAACGGTGTGCATGCGCGTATGTCGAGCACAGCATCATGTCTGGATTGCATTCAGCTCCTGACTAACTTGGCTGACAGTAAGTGCATGGAGTGCGGCGTGTATGAGTGTACATTTGTCACAGTACATGGGCTTCAGTCTAATGTGTCACCACACACTGCTTCCTACCTTCAGAACCTCTCAATTTCTGTCTATTATTTATTTATTTATCTATCAATCAATCTGGGCATAACTTTTTTAAAAAAAGAATTAATTCTTGCTCAAACACTGGATATTTGGCCATGCAGCAAAAATATCCCTTTTTCTTGGGTGTTGTCAGAGATTCACTGCACTGAAGAGGCCTGGTAAACTTTTGGGCATTTTTATATATATATATATATATATATATATTCAGTTAGCACTTCCATGCCAATGATGGAAAATAAACAAATAAGTGAATCTACTTATTGTCTGTGTACTTAGTATTCTTTATGTTTAATAATCTTTATTTCTTTTAACAACACATCACACAAAATCAGTTTTCTGCTTGTAACATTTCTTTTTGTCGGCCCGCCATGCATAATCTTTGGCCGCAATGGAAACAAAACAAAAATTTAACCTTCAAAATCACTCACCAGCCTCCCGATCAACAAAACAAACTCATTACATTATAACATTCATTCGGCAAAAACTTTTATCCAAAGCAACTTACAAAAGGAGGAAACACTCAAGTTTCAAAACAGTGTATGAACCAGAGGAGAGTTCTAAGTGCTACAATCTTTACGTAGGAATAAAGCAAGAAGATATACAGTGCATTAAGGAGAGGAGATGCTTTCTGACCAGGTGAGTCTTCAGGAGATTTCTGAAGATAGAGAGAGATTCTGCTGCTCTTGTTGGCTTAGGTAGCTCACTCCACCATCGGGAAACCACGAATGAGACCAGTCTGGACTGAGTTTGCCTTGTGTGTAGGGATGGCAGAGCCAGACGATGTTCCCTGGAGGGGTCGAGGGAGTGAGTAGGAACATAACCCTGAACGATAGGATAAAAGTAGTTGGGTGCAGATCGAGATGTCACTCGTAGGCACGAGATTGGGCAGCCATGGGTAGCCAATGTAGGTCAATCAGGTCAATCAGCACCAAGCAGCATCCACCAACCCCAACGTCACACTTAACATGCTGTTGCATAAGAAACACTGTAAATAGTTTTATTTTGTTGTGTGAAAAATGACATTTTCTTGATTGTTTTCACAGTCTGATTTTTAAAAGTGAATTTTCATATGAAAAAGAGGCAGCACAGTTTTATTGTCCTGCCTTAGCAGAGAGCTCACTAGAGGCTCACCAATCATACATTTTCAAGGCAGATTCAGATTTTTTACAACCAAACTGGCTGGATAACTATAACTATAAAATGTTTTTATTACCTTACTGGAACTATTCTTACTTTTTCACAACCAACAACAAAGACAATAAAATGACTTATGTACTTTATCCACAACACGATTGTCCTTTTCAGGCTAACTGAACACACTGATGTGAAACACAGTCTAAACACATGCACTTCAGACACAATGTTCAGAGGAGCATTAGCTTTAATAGATTAAGTTGCTAAGCTGAAAGTCCTAGCAGCTTTAAGATAGAAGTTGATTTCTGACTCAGCATAGGGAGTTAAATAGCAGAGAATGCACATCTATAAGAAGGCCTGGAGTCAGAAATTGCAGGTCCAGGAAAAAAGCCTGAAACTAGAGTAAACATACTTTACAAATGAATATGGATTTAACAACAGACCTAGAAGACTGCTAGTAGGAAGCATGTTCCCCCACTAGCACTCAAATCTAGGAAACATTTAGAGAATGATTTAGTGTAAAACTACAGCATAGGGAGATTCTGTAATGTATATTTTATCTTTTTTAAACAAGTTTTGAAATACAAGGAAATAAGAAGTCCAGTAGCTGCTATGGAAGAGTCACATATCACATGAAAACAGATAGGATAGTTGAATATCCTTCAATAAAAAATTAACATGCTACAAATAATTTACTGAATTTTTTGACTAAAACGATATAATTGAAGCCAGCCATTGTTGGGAGCGACAATTAGCTGACGTCCAGTTCTGGCTAACATTGAACGCGCATCCCTAGACTTCACTAGATGGTAGACGTAAATGTGAGCTCCTTCTAAGCCCATTGTAAAGTGTACGAGCATTTCGAAGTCTTTTCTGCTTTGTAAGCCAAGTCCAAAACCCCTTGATATTTATCCTATTTGTGCTTTATGCTTTATGAAGTGGTCATCACACTGCATTAACACCAAACGCACCTCATGCTCGATGGACAATAAAAAATGCATAAGAGAAGTTGTGAAATGAAAAAACAAAACAAAAAAACCCCCAACTTTAAACCCTTTGAGTATTCTCTCCAACAGCCTTAATACGCAATAGCACATGCACATCCCCTCTGTATTCTTATTTCACTTTCATTACTTGTTTATTGATCATTTTTGCTTCCTTCCCTTCTATTGATCTCATTTCATCTCGTACTCCTGCTTTCTCTGCCCTCTGATTCAGCTCAAACAGTTTTCCGTCCAAATTAGGCATCATTTCTATCAGTTCTTAAGAAAAGGACAATTAAACACTTTTGGAAAAATATGGGCCGAGTGTTTAATTTCAAGCCGCTTGTTGCCATGTTTGAATTGTATCGATCTCTTTCAGGATTACACAACAATCCTTCCCTTTTACGCGGTTTCAGCCCAACGTGGACTTTTTCTGAGAACCAAACTAACAATTGTTTGCTGAAACCCCCGCACTAATGTGGAAACTACAGATTTCCTCCGCATATCTTTTTTTAAATTTTGGACGCCACAGCTTTTTTTGTGGCAATATATAAATTTTCACACATTTAAGTGCTAAATTACTAAGAAAAATATTAATAATTTTGTAACAAATATTAATGTAAATTCAGCCACATTTCCATATAAAAAATAACTAAATGTTTTGGTACTATGGAGAAAAACACAAAGAACACGCATCTTGGGATGGTGAAACACCGTTGTACTCAGAGGCGGGAGGTTTGAAAGGAGCCAATCCGAGAACGCTATTTATTTCTCCTTGCTGCTGCCCTTTGACGCAGCTGCAGTCCAGAATTTCCCCCGTGGAGCGTCTGGAGTGTTCTCGGGTTTTTAGTTTTGTTCTTCTTAAAGCCCTGTATTATTATTACTGTAAATTGAATGAATTTATTACCGTATTTACCTGCTTATACCAAAGAAAACGACAGCGCATACCAAAGAAAACACGCGTACATTAATTACAGTACAGTCTATACAGGGGTCACATCGGTATTTTTACATTCTAGCACTGCAGGAGTTCAGTGGAAACTGTACAGTACAGATACGGGTTTACCTTTACATTTTCTTTAAGGACAATGAGTTTAAAATGAAATGAAAGTGTCTTGGTAGCATATTTGTCGGCATATTTAGGGTTTACACTTTAAAAATAGACATTTTTAGGCTTTTTTTTTTTTTCCACATCACAACAACACAGTTTTTCACTATACGCAGGTGCTCTTGTAACATAACCCCCACAAAAAGCAGGGTGTTACTGTATACACATATATTGTTAACCTCAAACTACAGAGAGGTTTAAATACAAATATTAAACAGTAAAAAAAAATTGATTCTTTCTTGTCAAACAAGCGGTATCTGTTCAGTACTATATAAAACATGTATTTTATATTATACTGTCTTTGCTTCATTAGCTGGATTTTTGCTGATACTGTTAAATCTATGTCAGTTGTTTGGTTTTTTTTTGAGCAACCATCCTTCAGTCCAAGCAGATTTTGGACAATAATTGTAGCCGGCACAGGCAGGTCCCCTTCTTATTTTAGATGAATCAGAACGTTCTTTCACACTAGTCCCAAAATAGCCCGGCATGCTGTGATGTAGCTAGTCCCTTCCTCTGTCTGACTGTGACTGGGATAATACGCTACACGCAGTCGGGAACCACAAAATTCCAGCCCATAAAATGTGGTTGTGCACATTAGTAGGCGCGTGCGTGAGTGTGTGGGCAAACCTGAAACACTGCCAGGCGGAAGAATCTTGGGCGGCAAAGAGGTGGGAGGAACGAGTGACTGGGACACTCTCAGAAAATGATAAAAATGGGCACTTAGAAAGAAAAAAATGAATGAGAGAGGGAAAGAGAGAGAGAGGGAGAGCAGGAGGAAGAACAGGGAGAGACAGAGGTAGAGGAAGAGAAAAAGGGAGAAGAAGAGAGAGAGGGAGAGAGAGAAAGAGGGAGAGGGGGAGAGTCTGAAAGAGGAAGAGGAAGAGAGAGAAAGAGACAGACAGAGAGAGGGAGAGGGGCAGAGGCGGAGAGAGAGAGGGAGAGAGAGACCTAGGGACAGCACGAGTGCAGGTGAGAGAATGAGAAGGAATTTTTAATGTGATAAAGAAGTGAATGGAGGGATGAAAGCCAGAGGGAACAGAGAACGACGATTGGCAAAATAAATAAATAAATAAAAAGGTGGGGGGGGGGGGGATTCTGGCTTACATAACTGCTTCCAAATGTATCGTCACTCAGTGTTCCATGTTGCTGCAAATGCCCCATTCTCCATCTGCCACCACAGGGGAAACCATTACCTACAGGCTTGCACAGAGATGACCAGCCGCTTTAAATATGAACATCCATGTCTTTAGGGACCTACTGAGTCACTAAGAGCAGTCTTATAGACAACAGTGGCTACTGGCTCTTTGCAATCCGTTACCTCACAATGACCGACAGCTTCAAGCTGATCTGCCGATCAGAGTGGTCCTTAACTGTCCAGAGACAAGTCTTAAAGTGCCCACTTGTGGTTTAATGTACCAAAAAAGGTCATAATTCATTTTCACATTAATACTTTTAAAGCTTCATCACCTTGAAAAAGGTGATGTTTTTTTTTGTGCCTTTACATCCGATATATGTAAATGACCTCTATTCTGATCGGACAAAAAACCTGTGACATACCTACATATATTAGTACATGACTGTGTTATAAGCAAATGTGTTGGTTTTGATTAGTCAGACATCACAAACCAGTGAATATAATTAGTGCTTAATTACATGGCCTGGGGAGTGAATTAATGTTTAACTGTGTTTATATGCTACATTAAGGAAAATCTTTTTCGTTGGCATCGATTGGTATAGTATCGGTACAATATCAGCAGAAAATGCCAGATCAGACATAAGCAGGAAAAAAATAATGAAACAAACCTAAACCTGTACCAAATGTAGTCTGAAACAGCACACACTCATACTGTGTGATGTCGTGTGTTTTTCTGTGGGGTAGTAGGGTGAACAGTTTGTGATATTCTAACAACATATTCTACTTTCAGACGCTCATCTTAAACTCATCTTAAGCACAGTGGCTTTTAAAGAAGTATCAGATTGATACAGGTGTTGATGTTTGACACTAAAGCTTTTAAATATAGGTGTCGGAAAAGAAAGAAATGGAATCATGCCATGTCTACAACTTTGAACGCTGCAAAGTCAATACACACTTTAAATGAAAGCCTTTTGACTCCAGAAAAATAGTTTGATTACAGTATATAGGAATGTTATCCATATGAAGAACAATTCAGTGGCCTAAGACTGGAATATTGTATGAAAACATTAATTACAAAATTATCAGCAGCAGCTGGACTGTAACAGACAAACACCCAAACTATAAGGTTATAAGGTGTTGTACCTAATATGAAACTGGAATCACATGTATCTGGATTAGTATTGCATAAAAAATACGGCATTCATTTGTAGAACCTTAAAAATACAAAAAAACAACAACAAAAAAAAACAAACAAACCACAATCTCAACTTTTAATAATGGTCAAAGATTAGTAAGTGTGTGTCAACAGCAAAGTTAAAATCATTGTACATTTCTAAAAATAACCGAATAATTACCGACCTCCTGCATGCAGCCGGTGTAGGTGAGGTGATTGATGTGTCAGCTGGGAATTCCTCCTGACGCAACTTAAACCACAAAGAGGCTTTACTCAGATTACTACAGATTTCACAAAGAGGCTGGGCTCACGCCAGCAACTGAACAGCAGCCTTAGACAAGCAGACACATCCGCAACCAAACAAACAATATCAGCACGCAACAGATTTGCTGGAAAGAGTTGCAGATCTTAACAGAACTAATAATGCGGGACAATAACTGCAGTCCAAGCATATATTTTATATTACTACTGGAGATGTATGTTTCAGTAGACAACAGGCATGGTTGTCTACTGATTGATCCGGTAGTCATATGAAGTATGAAAGCTGGATTTAGTTGTGGTACTTTCGTTCATTAAGGAAAGAAAAAGCATTGTGGCAGGAGTACAGTTTTAAAATACAAATGCTCGCACGTGATTTCAGCTTTTTGGCACTGCCACCTCAGCAGTGCTGCAACATTATGCCAACCATTGTGTGTGTGTGTGTGTTTCAGTTAATGAGATTCTGCAGTATCTGTGGCTTGTATTGAGGGTAGCACTGGAATGAATTAATAGCATTATGATCAAACTCTGTCTCTTTCCCGCACAATCTTTCACTCTACACTTCAAACACATAGCATCCTTATGCTTATGCTTCTTATAGGTTATCCACTGGACTGATATAACTTTACAGCAGTCATTCCCAAATGAACTCATTTGTAATTAAAAAAAAATTCACAGGCATCTTTCACGAGTCCATTTATAGCAAGAGTCTTGTCTTTAAAACCACACTACATCTCTATAATGTGCAATAACATACTCCGAACCACTAATTGTGTCACTGGCAATTTACTTAACTGTAAGTTACTTATCTACTGGGATTAGTAAAGTTTTTTTGGAATAAAAGTCACACACTGAGAAAGTAGAAAGTACCCCTACCAGAATCAGATTTTTAGAAGGACAGCATCCACAACAGTATAATCATTCCTCCCCTCAAGCACACGCCCTACACCTGCCAATTAACAGGCGAGTTGATCTAGGTGGGTTTGAGCAGGGAAATCATCAAACACTCGCACTCACCCCTGCTTTGAAGGAAAACCCCAGCGCTTTTCAGCCTAATCTCCATCTGCCACATATGTAACATATGATTGATTCCCACATTAAAACATTTCCCCCATAAAATATGAACCAGTGGGTAGATGCTCAAACACCTTTTCCCATGGCTTTTAAGTGTTTGAATAAATGGGATTTCCATTCTACATTTAGGGAAACAACGTGGTATTCAATCAAGATGGAGATTACATTGAAAAGAAACCTTTTCAGAGACTGCAAACATGGCAATTATTGCATTCATTTAAGCAGACAAAGCTGACTTGTAAAAGAATTGTGCTAAAACACCTGAATGTTGAGTCTATGGTTGTTCAAGCTGTTAATCACTAGGTAAGGGCTCTGAAAAGAGTGATCCAAGCAGGATTATACAATATTTCCAACCTTTGCAGGGCTAATGACACCCACTTACTTTGACCCTCTCTTGTGGATTGTGAGAGTTATAAATATACCACCGGTCCGGGGCATACTTTAACTTAACTTTAACTCCTATATTTTATGCCTATCTGCCATCAGACATGAAGAAACGCCAGCTTAGAGAAGATGTAAGCTTTGTAACACAGACAGGGCTGCTTACATGAGGAGTTACAAGTCTTACAACTCATGGAACGTTCCTATGTACTAATGAACAAGAATCCCATTTTCTTGATTCAACAACGACTCGACTCTTAGGCCTAGAACATCTCTATATTTTGTTTACATTTACGGCATTTAGCAGACGCTTTTATCCAAAGCGATTTCCATTCCCTAACTACAGGGGATAGTCTCCCTGGAGCCACTTGAGGTTAAGGGTATCCTACCCACTAGGCCATCACCACCCCAGCCTGGCGCCTTCCTGTTTTAGGAAAGGGCGCAGATCATGTATTAGCTTATTGAAAAATGAGGAAACATCTAAATCTTTATCCCAGAACATAAAAACAAAAACCAAAACACACAACACACACAATAACTTGTGGGGGAGTGTAGAAAGAAGACACAGCAGAACTATTAGGGAGCAGGAGGGAAATCCAACAGAACTCCTCCATCTCCTGTTCCATAAGGATGTGGGAGAAATTCGACTGTAGGTGGGGAATGTGCCGACATAATAAACACTGAAGAATAAACGGACTTGTCTTGTTTAGCTGAAATTCCATTAATACTGAAACCTTTCTTTTTTTTAATGAAAGACATCATTACATCTAAACTGGAATATCTGTGTACATCGAAGAGGATAATTTTGAAAAATGAACTCAAATTCACTCATTTTAGTAAAAATTTGGATTCTCGGACCAAAATGCACAAACATCTTTCTGGTGATGTTTATCTACAGTAAAAGTATTTCTTTATTCATAATTATTATTATTTCATTATACTTAATACCACACTACAGGTTTTTGTTACTTTTGACTGTTTATGAATACTGCAAAAAAAGTGAAAGTGTGCCTCCATCATGTTTTCCCATCAGCATAAGGACATCTGATCTCCAGACAGAGACCAAAACAGAGCAGACACACACACACACTCACCTCACTCTCATTCTCTCTCTCTCTCACACACACAGACACTCTCTCTCTCTCACACACACACACACACACACTCTCTCTCTCACACACACACACACACACACTTTCTCAAGAT
>JBBJLS010000109.1:3797791-3816544 GCA_037577275.1 Bryconaethiops microstoma | reverse complement strand
AGCCTTCATCCGCATCTCCGCGTGGTCATTTGCCTGCCAAGCAATGACGCAAAGATCTGAGCCCAGGGCCGCGCACACTGTTGCTTTTTATATTTAAAGCATCAAAACGACTCAAAGCCTTGTTTCAGTCAGACTTAAGCATAGTGAAAAATGGACGTGAACCCATTGCAAATCCGTGATTTAAGAAGGAAAACAACCATCCTTAACAAAAGTGATAGAAATGAGCCCGGGGATGTATTTATATTCATATATATATATATTTTTCTCAAATATACAATATAAAACATTACGTTTTATACTATAACAATTGGCACATTTTTCTTCGACGGTAGAGAATCGTTTCCTGTGTAAAATAGTACATTCAGCGTTCAAATATATAGCATCAGGCGCCACAGGAGACGTGTGTGTGTGTGTGTGCAGTGTGTGTTGTAGGCCAGCACCTTGGACAGCTCAGCGTCGGTGACAACATCGGCTTCTAGTCTCTCAGGCCAGAAAAAAAATATATAAATAAACCAAAAAACCCTCAAACGATTAGAGGAATAAAAGATCTGGAACACTGACGCACAAGCTAAACACTTTATACATCTCTCACTGTAGCCCGGCACCAGGTAGCAATGTTTTCCTTTTTCGTTTTCTTTTTTTCTTTTAAAAGCCACAATGAAGATACAATGAGAATATCTTAAAGCATGCATTTAAGTAAACTATGAACAGACCCCTAGAACGCCCCCTCCCCCCTCTTGACGTGACATTCACGGGGTCGTGTTATACACATTTATAATAACAGGAACCCCCCTCTCTTGTGGACGGAGAAAACATCTGTCCATGGTTCTTGTTTCTGTCAGGAACCGCACGAGAACCCGCACGAGCCCGTCCTCCTTTGGGCCTTTACATTCAAATCCGCCTCTGTTTTTGGTGGACGGGTGTGAAGGGGAGGGGAGCTTCTAAGCTTCTCCCTCCCGTTTGCCAAAATAATAAACAAAATCGATCAACCACACACACGCGCGAGTCGAGGCCTTAGCGGTCCAGGTTACTGGTCCATTTCCCGTCCGTGTCCTTGGAGCCGCCCTCGTTCTTGAGGTCCTGGAAGACCTCTGTGAAGAAGTGCGGGTCTGAGTTGATGCGCAGCATCTTGGCGCTCATGCGGTCGATGATGCGCAGCGCCCGCTCCCAGAACACCTCCTTGTTGGTCTCCACCAGGAAGGGCTTGAGCGGGTAGGAGATCTCGTTGCCCATGTAGGAGTAGGCCAGATACAGGCAGGTGAGGAACGTGGCCTGCAGCTCGTACTCGCTGGACACGTCCTCCGTCACCGCCTCCCTGCAGAGCAGGTAGACGAACACCAGGTTGGCCGGGGTGATGAAGCCCTGGTCCTGCCAGCCCTGGATCAGCAGCGAACGGTCCACGTTGCGGAACCACAGGATGATCTCGTTGGGGCTCAGCTCCTTCAGCTTGTAGCACCTCCGGCACATGAAGTCGCTCAGGCAGCGCAGAAGTTCTCCGGTGGAGGCCTGGACGATCACGCGGCGCGGGGAGATGATGGAGCGGCTGCTGGGCTGCCTCTGAACCGAAAGGAGCTGCTTGCCTCCTTGGGAGCCGTTGGGAGCCGGTCCAGAGCGGAGGGTCTTGTCGGGTACGGTGGGAACCGGTACGGCTAGAGGCCCGGGCTTCTTGCGCTCGGACCCGGACTGGGACTTCTTGAGGTTCTCAGTGTTCAGCTGCTCCACAGGGTTCCCCAGCGGCGGGGGGTTGGGGTTCACTTTCTTGGCACTCTTCTTCTTGGCTGACGCGGCCACCAGGCGCTTCCAGGTCAGGGCTGAGATCAGCACCGAGTGGCGCTTCAGGCTCTTCTCCGCCTTGCCGCTCGCGCCGCGCGAGGCCTCCGCCGCTTTCTCGTCCACCATCCCCCCTTTCCTGGAGGTGGGAGAGATGGAGAGCACCGTGCCCATGTTTCGCAGTACGCCACCAACACCCACCGGGCCCCCTCTTCTTTACCGCCCAACGCTACGTCTCGCCTTGCGTCGCGCGCGCGCTGCCCCGGCGGGGTCGGGGGGGTCCGGGCTGCCACTTCACAGCCAGAGGTTCGGGTCCATTTACGACTCACTGAAGCATCGCGCGGATAACCTAAAAGAGCACAAATCCAGATGTTCGGAGATGCTAAACGGAGCCCAAACGAATGTGTGTGTGTGTGTGTGTGAATGTGTGTGTGAGAGCAGCGTTCACGCGCACGCGCTCCGCCACTCCTTCTGCATCCCCGGTGCGCGCGCAGCCTCCGCCAGAGCGCGAGGAAGGGGGAGGACCTGGGAATTTGTAGCCGGGCAAAAACACGCGGTGCAGATCTGTGGACCGGGCGGGTCCTCCGTCAGTAGTCCAATCAGAACACGGGCCGGGGTGACTGACAGGTCTCACCGCCAGTCGAGTGACTCCGAAAAAGCGACAATATACGTCTCGCCTGCTGTTGTTTATAGGTTAGACCGTCTGTTTCTGATTTCTATTTTTTGCTCCAGATTGTGGCTGCGTGTTTTTTGTGTGTGGATGTAACCCAGCTATGGAGGAGCGTTTATTGAAAATATAATTTCTGATTTGATTGGTGAAGGATGGCAGTGCCACAGATATGCGTCTGAGCAGTGATTTATAAAGAAGAGGTTTAAAAAAGCACGATACAAACCTGATAGAGGGAGGATGGAGGTGGGGAGGGGGGGATTTGAAAAGGGGAAATCAAATTCACACATCACATTGTACATCTGTTTCTCAGCCTCACAAACATTTCTCACTCCGTTTGCAGGGGTGGGGGATGAGGGTTGGCAACAGAGTCGTTTCTTGTTATAAGCAGATGGCTAGAACCTTCAGCTTCAAGGGACGCCACGAATATGTATTCTTCTTTGCTATTATTATTATTATTATTATTATTATTATTATTATTATTATTGTAATTGTTATTGTTACTACTACTACTACTACAACTATTTATATTACTCATGTGGCATTCTTATACAAATTTAAGGTTATTATTATTATTATTATTATTATTATTATTATTATTATTATTATTATTATATTGTGATATTGGCAAAAAGATATGAATTTCCATGTCTTTCCATGTCTTTAACATTTAGATTTATTGACAAGTTCTTATATGGCATCCAAAGAACCACATGACACCATTTTAAGAGCATACAAACATATACAAAATGAATGTTTTAATATACATATCACAATTCCCACTGAAAGGGAATAATTATTTATTAAAATAAAAATCAGAGTTCAAAATGTAAACAAAGTGATTACACAGTCAGATTTCTTTACAGTGGTAGTGAGCGGTACCAGGGATCATGATGTCTACATCTCAAATTAAGCAATCAAGATGTGACAAGTGTTAAAAGAGTTAAGCGAAGGTATTGCATTAAGCTTTCAGATATTAAACCCATTTTACACAAAGTCCCTCCATTTTTAGAGGCTCAACATGCAACTGACGATAAGTTTCATGGCCAAGTGTGGCCCATTCACCCCCTATTACATGACAAATTAAATAGATGAAAGGTATGGAGTTGATTCAAAGCATTGAATTTGCATTTGGTAGCTGCTCACTGAAACGCAACATGAGGTCAAAAGAGGTGTCAATACAGGTGAAGGAGGCCATCATTAGGCTCAAAAACAAAAGTGAACCTATCAGAGAGAGCTCAAACTTAAGGAGTGACCAAATCAACAGTCTGGCACATTCTTTAAAAAAGCAATGCACTGATGAGCTCAGCAACATCAAAAGGCCTGGGAGATCATGGAAGACAACTAAAGTGAATGATCACAGAATTCTTGCCTTGGTGAAGAAAAACCCCTTCAAAACATCTCACCATCTAATCAGGTTCTTTGGGCAAGTGAAACCAAGATCAACTTGGTATGGGGAAAGAAAGGGAAAGCTCATGATCTGAAGCACTACATCATCTTTTAAACATGGTGGAGGCAGTGTTGGCCTTCCAGTGGAACCAGGTAACTGGTGTTTATTGAGAATGTGACTGCTGACAGAAGTAGCAGAATGAGTTCTAGAATATAGGGCAATGCTCGCTGCTCAGATACAGCCAAATGCTGTAAAACTAATCGGAAGGCACCTAATTAATTAATAATGACCAAAAACATACTGCAAAAGCAACCCAAGAATTCCTCAAGGTGAAGAAATGGGATATTATTCAGTGGCCAAACCAATCACTTGATCTCAATCCAATAGAGCAATACTGAAAACAAAACTGAAAGCAGAAAGACCAACATATAAGCAGCCTTTGAAGGCGGCAGCAGTAAAGGCATGGCAAACTATTTCAAGGGAGGCCACTCAGCGAGTGGTGATGTCCATGGGTTCCACACCTCAGACAGTAATTGACTGCAAAGGATTTTCATCCAAGAATTAATGCAATACATACTGCATAATATAATGCAAAAAATATATTTTATATTACTTTGTCCAATTCATAGCCTCTATAAAATGGATGGACACAGTGAAAGATGACTATTTCTGAATGCTATACGCAAAACTTTTGTTAGTCCCCTTAAACTCCATCACACTGTGATGAATTTTAAATCTGTTGTGTTGAAATACAGTGAGAAAATGACAAAAATTGCATCAATGTCCAAAAACTTATGGATCTAACTGTATGACCAGTGAACCTACATGTATAAGTTTTACATGTAATACTGATTATAGAAAAATAATGGTAAATCCAAAAAAGGTTCTTTGGATGCTATTTTATCTCTCGATTTAGATTATTAAATAATATGTTTTAGGCCAGAATCTTATTGCAAAAGATTTATGTCTCAGGCATCAGGCAGCACATTTATTTCAACTCATGTAATAACTTTCTGTAAGGTAGCTTTAGGAGATGTTACGTACTTCATATGTCTGGTTCCTTTCACCACCATTGTAAAACGTTATTGCTCTAGAACAGAGCATTTCGCACCACTCTGAGTGACTTTCTTAGACATTTAACTAGACATAAATGATGAAAAATACACTGTAGAATTCATTGCTAAAATGATCTTTTATATTCTTTTCTAAAGGAATATGGTTCCATGCAAGTGACCCAGGAAGGCATGTAATTACTCCACCTAGTGGTCAATTTGTGCCAGTAAGTCTAGTAGGCTGGTGGAGCATGATGATGCCAATCTAACTAATGTTTAATATAGACGTGCACTATTGTTTTCGGCCCTAATACTGGGACACTCTGCAGGACGTTTTTATGCATGTTTATCCAACCTAACAATTAGTTATTGTTGAACGAAGTGAATCAAATGTTTTTAATTTGGGAAATGTACCGAAGCAAGCACAATGACTCAGAACCATGGACAACGCTTCACTGAATGACAGCTGTCCATCTGTGCTTCAGCACCACGATCAGCAGCTTTGAATCTACTATTCCACAACATTTCTTAAGCAAACATTAGGAAGAACAGGCACTCGTTGTATTTGGTAATTCTCTTGTTGATTGTCTCAAACCAGTACACTTTATGGCAACATTTTACACACATAATAATGGTCATTATGATTGTCATACAAACAATTTCATAGTCATATAAACATTTTGCAAATATTTTTACCATCTGTACAAAAAACTGAGACAGAAATGTTGTTATATTCATGTAATAGCAGTAATGAGCCAGCAAGTGGCAGCATCGCATAGGTAATGCTAGTAGCAGCTAGAAAATAAATAAAAAGTTACCAATCTTATTTACAGCAATGTCCACAAGCATTACCACTTCAGGTCTGTAAGAGTCTGTAAAGACAAAATGATGATAGTTTCACCATAAGGATGAATCTCTATAGTAAAAAAAAAAAAGATTTTCTAGAAAATACTTTATGCATTGATTTACTGCTAACGTGGCACAGTCATAACATACCATCGTTTGTATGCACATTTTAGAGCGATACTTCCCCAGTCATTATTTTTGGTCGACAGCAGTCCGTAAAGACACATGAAAAAAGGTTCAACCATAAAACAGTCTATGTGGTTGACAAATCAGTGGGGGAAATTTCAGCCCTTTGACTCAGTGTGGTATTCCTCAGTGTCTTTTTGTTATGGTAGCTTGAATGTACCACAAATATTTATTTTCACCATTATCATTTTAGGTCTATAGACCAATTAATGTAGTTTTCAGGATTCCTCAGGATAAGCAGATGCTAATCTGGCAACACCATGATTCTAGAAATAGGCTAAAAAATCTGGCTGATTTCATTGCTGAGTGTGTTTAAGAACCACCTAATGTGATAGGTAGGGGCCAGCTGACTGACATTCAAACTATACAAAGACCTTAAGTTACCATAATGCATCCACTTGTTATTAATTGCTCTCTTTGTAAAAAATATGCTGTGATTTTTTTTTCAGTCCATCAACTACAACTTTTACCAAAAGACTCTTTGTGGTCATGATATGCAGAGCAGTCAGCTGCTTGCCCCTGATGACTACCTCATAGCTTGATAAACCAAAAAATGCTTACACATCATTTGAATGTAATGACACAGAGACTTCATAACATAAGCACTGTATAATGTATTTAAAAAGCAGTAATTGAGTAGTTACTAACAACTTCTTTGAACAAATATCTGTAATCTTGTCATTTATGTCAATACAATGTCATTTACATCGCAAAAAAATTCATTCTTTATTGCTGACATAACCTGTTCACAAACACTCAAGTATTGCTTTATAAGTATATTATGCACGATGCTAATGCATGTGTCCCTGTAAGGGGCATCTTCAAATAAAGTGAAAAAAAGTGATAGAAACCGGTGCACGTAAATGCATACACAGCAGTACGGACAGTCAATGAGAGTGTAACTGAAAAAAATCTTCAAGACTGTGGTCAACTTAGAGTACAAGCAGAAGTATCAGATATCTGATACACATGAAAGTACAATGATGTCTCAGTGGGTGGGCCTTCTGAGTCTTTGGCTAAGTAGAACAGAGTCTAAAGGCACACACTGACCTCCTTCCTCACCATACACCTCTCACACTGCACCACGCAGCACCACTGGAAGCTGCACTGGCAGTTTTCCTCGTACTCCAGAGAGAGCTGTGTAAAGCCTTTGTTGCAGCACAGCCAGTCACAGGCTCCAGGGCCCTCCTCTGTACTGTTACACACTCGACCCCGCGTGCCCTCCGAGCCTGTCCTGCGACTGGCCACACAGAAGTCTGGGGACTCATCCGAGTAGATCAGGCTGTTGGCGTCTGGCAGCACGACATCTGGTTCCAAGCATATGAGGGATTTGCCATCGTTGCCACCCATCACCCGGACCGCCACCATGAAGCTTTTCATGAGGTGGTCACCCACCTCCCGGAAAAGAGGCATTTTCCTCCAGCAACTGCGAAGTGTGCATGAGCCAGACAGTCCGTGGCATTTGCATTCGGTCCTCATGTGGGTCTTTACAGCCTGCCCCACAAACACACACATGCAGAAAGGAAGAGTGATGTGAGAGTCAGAATCAGAAGTTCTGCTAAATAAGCCTTCAAAAGCATATAAACTAAGATCTCATTAGTTGTTTTATTACAGCTTATTACAACAACTACATGCTGTTGTTAATATATCTTTTAGGAGAGACTTTCATCCAGAAGATGTTTTCTATCAGTTCCATTATTCAAATATAATGTGATCCACATCTGGCTGTTTTAACATCCTGTGCAGACTCTTACTTTACAAGAGCAATAATGAATGTGTGATTCACAGTCTGACCGCCAGCCCCTCTTCAATTTAATATTTTATGGACTGTCTCAGGAGCCAGAGAATACATTATTTACAATTCTGTTATCTTCTGAAGATACTGGATCAGACAATAGAAATACTGCGAACCTCTTATCTCAACATCTTACTACTGCCCCCGTTCACACACCCACACATCTACATGCTATAATACTCTTCACATGCATAAATACATCCTTAAATGGAAGAGTACGAAGGGGGTTGTGGCCTAGCGGGTAGGATACTTGCATCTGGACCACCACTGGGTTCCTGAGCAAGACCCTTAACCCCAAGTTGCTACTGTCGCCTGTAGTCAGGGAATGGAAGTCGCTTTGGATAAAAGCGTCTGATAAATGCCGTAAATGTAAATCCACTACAAGAGTATGGGAGTGAGAAAGGGGGTGGGGCTGTAGGGTTGGTGACAGTGACAGAGCTTGATAGAGAGTTAAAGAGTAAAAATGAAAGTCAAATCGAGATGCATGCACATAAGGAGCGGAAGAACTGGTAGTAAAAAAAATCAACAAATAAATCCCATACATGGTCTGTTGAGCAGTGTTGATGGAAAAATAGTGGACACTGTTAGGTGTGGTTTTAGTTCCTGCCGAGAGCGGTAGAATTTGTACTGGACCCAAAACACAGGCACCCGGAAAACAGTGCCTGCAAGGAACTCCATGAAGTTCCATCACAACACCACCGGAAGTGTCCACAATGTTTTATACAATCAATAGCCATTTTGTTACAACAAATACCTACTTTGTAGGTGTACAGTTCAAGCCCATGTGTTGATAGCCTATCAAAATTCAGTTTCACCACAGAGCTGCTTGGATTGGCGTATCTGGCTGATGGACCACATAATTAGCCGAGGCGAACCCCAGCAACACCAAGGTCCTTATACACTCATACCAGCACTACACACAATATCCTTCCTCTACCGCGTCAGAATCAATGCTGTACTGATGTAACTGTCCATCAGCCAAGTTATATCTAGTCAGCAGCTGTCTTATGGCCAGAAGCTGACCGATGAAGAATGTGGTAGAGGGGGGCTGACAGGATGTGTACGACAACAAATGGGATGCAGTCTGTAATCACTTATATAGTGGATACATCCATCAGAGATTACATTAAAACCAGCAACAAGTGAAGTGAACAATATTAATGATCATGGCACATGTGAAGGGATGGGATATGTTAGGTAATAAGTGAACAGTCAGTTCTTACATTTACATTTACGGCATATGGCAGATGCTCTTCTCCAGAGTGATGTTCTTGGGTGCTTTGTAGTCCATAAGAAAACACATCCCTCACAATCTAGACTTAAAATGAAGAGCTGTTAGTAGACTAAGATGCTCTAAGCTTGACCAATTTTGGCTTTGCAGCTGAGTAATAGAGTTTTAAATCTAATGCGAGCAGCCACAGGAAGCTACTGAGGGGTCTGCAGTAGTGGAGTGGTGTGTGAGAATTTTGGTGTATTTAAGACTAGACACGCTGCTGCACACCGAATCATCTGTAGTGGTCTTCAGAGAACGGCCAGCCGGGAGCGATTACAGCAGTCCAGTTTTGAGATGACAAGTGACTGGACAAATATCTGAGTGGTCTCAGTGGTGACTTCTCCTGACCTTAGAAAGAAGGTACCTTCAAGTTTGGGACAGATTGTTAATGTGAGATGAAAATGAGAGCTCCAACAAGAGAACACCTAGATTTCCTGCTTTTGATGTGGGAGTGATGACAGCGATCCAAAACTGATGATCAGGTCAGGTCATGGGAATGCATACCCAGGGATGTACAAGAGGGATGTACTCTGTTTTGCTGAGATCTAGCTTCAGGTGGTGTGCTGTCATCCAGGAGGAAATGTCATTCAGGCATGCAGAGATCTGGGCTGAGAAGTGAGAGTCACCGGAAGGAAAGGAGAGGATGAGCTGAGTTTCATTAGCATAACAGAGGTAGGAGAAACTATGTGAAGATATAATATCACCAAGAGAGTGAGTGTATAAGGAAAAGAGACAGGGACCAAGCACTGCACCTTTGGAAACAGCAGTTGTAAGTCTTTGTGGGGAAGACATACAGTGCTGCTTGAAAGTTGATTGTCTTATTCTATCATCACCAGTTTTTATATATAAAATGCCGGTCGATTCCATGTATCTGTTTTGAGGCAACTGTGTAAGTAGCCAGCAGACTACATTAAACATGGAATCACAGTGTGTGCAAAAGAAAGTGAACCACAGCTGCTTTAGTAAAGTCAGGTAGGTACTAGACTCAATAATTAATTACACAGACCAATCAAATGAGACATCGTTAGGAAAGGTTTTGAGCAGCATTTATTAAAAGAGAGAGGAAACCAACCAAACCACTGATGTGTCAAGGCGTAAAGCACACAGATCAACAAGAGAGGAAAGAAGACTGTCACGCACACGGGTCACGTGACGCAAGAGGAACCGGAAGTGAAGTGCGACAGATGGCATAAAAGCCAAGGTATGGAGGTAGTCATTGAGTCATCATCTCACTCTGCTAGATCATCTCCAAGACCATGAGAACTCACGTTTCATACCTTTTTCTGTGTGTGAATGAGAATGCAGATTCCGTTTGGAATCTTTACACTTTCAGGGAGCGTTCTCAGATCAAAGAGCGTGGACTATCTACTCTCTCGTGTAACTCCGCGATGGGGTTCATCCTACACGCTACACGGGTATAACGGTTGGTCTCATTTCTGTGACACATTCGAGGACATCAGGAAGAAAGTGGTGACAGAGCATTAGTCTGGGGCAGGCTACAAGATCATCTCCAAAATATTCCAGCTCCATCCATCCACTGTAAGACAACTCATTTACAAATGGAGGGCACTCAGCATCACCGCAACTCTGGCCAGAAGGGGACGGGCATCAAAACTTTCACCAAGAAACACCAGAAAAATTCAGGTGTAAGCCAACCCACACATCACCTCCAGAGAGTTGCAGACCTCTCTAGCAGCATCTGGAATAAATGTACAAGCATCTACAATCAGGCAAAAAGTGAATAGACATGGCATTCATGGGAGAGCTCGAATGAAGCCTCTGCTCTCAAGAAAGAATACAGTTTCCTGTTTAAACGTTGCCAGAGAGCAAAGTTCTGGAAGTCCATTCTCTGGACAGATGAGTCCAAAATTTAATTATTTGGCCATAATCACAGGTGCCATGTTTGGCGAAAAGTCAAGACTAAATATCAAGAAAAGAACCTCTTCCCAAAAGTGAAGCATGGTGGTGGAAATGTGAAAGTCTGGGCCTGCTTTTCTGCCTCTGGAATTGGACAACTCCGTATGATCCAGGGAACCATGAATTCCCAGGCCTATCAACACATTCTTGACCAGAATCTCCTGCCATGAGTCAGGGAGCTGAAGCCGGGAACGGAAATGGATTACGCAATGATCCAAAGCATTCCAGCAAACCTACCAAGGAACGGCTTAAGTGAAAGGAGATTCGCACTCTGGATTGACCCAGTCAAAGTCCAGATCTCAATTCCATAGAAATGCTGTGGCAAGATCTGAAGCAGGCGGTACCAACCTCTCTCAACAGTTCTGCAAGTAGGGGTGGGCAAAAATCCCCAAAAGCAGATGTGAGACACTGATTCGTGGTTTCAGAAGACATTTGGTTGAAGTATTGGCTGCAAATGGAGATGCCACAAGCTACTTTTGCACATGGCAGATTTTCTTTTTGCTGAGAGATAAATTACTCTTGAAAAAATTATGATTTACTTTTCAATAAATAATGAAAATATATCTCTTTTTTCTGTGTACCAATTATTTGTAAGGTCTGCTTTATAAATTGTCATTTAAATGTTAATTTCATAAAGTTATTTTAATTTTGTTTTAGAAAACAATGACCATGTTTGGAGGGTGCACAAACTTATATAAAATCCCAATACAAGATTCTGGCCCTTATGTGTGTCAACACAAAATAAAGAGTGAACAAATTAAACACATACATTTGGTGGATTTTCTGCTTTTACCAGATATTGAAAAATTAATAATATATGTAACTGTCATTTTGACTGGAAATGTAACAAATGAACAATCTCTTGCTTTTGCACAGTACTGTAAATATCCAGTGAAATACATGTGCTGTTTCCATACCAGTCTTCCTGCCTCATTGTTGTGCAGGTCGATCAGGGTCCTGATGTCACTCTTGCCCTTTCGCCTCTGGGTGTCCATAAACTGCCGAGAAATCTCATAACCAAAATCCAAATCATCCCCACAGCCACCCCACTCCCAGCGATGGTCCTGGAGTGCAGGGATTTGACTGGACACATGGTTCATGCCTCTTTCATGGCTTTCAGACGATCTCTTAAGGGTCACACAGCCACATTCTAACAGCTCCCCCTGGCTGCAGGCCTGTGCCACTGCATACAGAACTCCAGCAGCAGAAATTCCATTTACGAAGGCAGTCTCCCGAATATCTGGGAAGAAATAAAGGAGTATACTGTTATCTACAAATATGAAAAAACGTATGCATTAAATTCAGCGGTGTCCTGTTTTTCTCCTGTGCATACAGATTATATTGTAGACGTGTAGGCGCTGTTTTTTGATATGACATATTGTTATTATTTGCATACCAATGCAATATTAAAAACAACAGTTCTATACATTAGTTGAATTTAGGTCAACTTCAGCCTGCGGGTAGGATACTTGGACCAAAAGGTTGTGGGTTCGAATCCTACACTTAACCCCAAGTTGCTCCAGGGAGACTGTCCCCTGCAGTTAGGGAATGGAAGTCGCTTTGGATAAAAGCCTCTGATAAATGCCATAAATGTTTGATAAATGCCGTAAATGAGTATATACTGTATATATTTACAGAGGCAAGCATCACAAAGTAGAATTGAAGCTTAAAGATGAAATTCATTAAGTGCAGGTTGGGTGTAAAGGGCCTACCACACTGATTAACCCATAACTGCACTGCTTGCTGTGTGATGGTTATTCTGGTTTAATGTGCTTCACTGTTTAAGTACTCTCACAAGAAAAAAATACACAAAACAGAAAAGGAGGCCTTGCATTCAGCTGCACTCAAAAAAATCCTCTTTACCCCCAGATCAGACATCAACAAGACTCTCCTTTTCTCTCTTGCTTCTCAGTCCTCTCTGATGAGATACAGTATAATATAGCTGTCATATATATGAGAATTTAATAGCAGTTCAGAGTACTGCAATGAGCATGAAAACTCTCACAGCATAGCGACGGCATCTCATCAGAGAGGACTGAGAAGCAAGAGAGAAAAGGAGAGTGAGAGAAAGTTTCTGTCTTGGTCTTGTTGATGTCTGATCTGGGGTAAAGAGGACTATTTGAGTGCAAGGCCTCCTTTTCTGCTTTTGTGTATTTTTTTCTTGTGAGAGTAGCCTATAGTATTTGTGTTCCATACTGGTGGTTGCGTTAAGATCACATGTTTTCCCTTAATGTGACCATAATACATCACTGAAATGGTTAACTTTTATTAGATTAGCTTCACCTATATCTGCCGCTGGTGTTGTAAATCTGCAAATCTCACAAAGTCATTGTGCCTCTGGGTAGCACAGTGTCTCATTCAAAGCTATAGATAATGGGAATGAACTCCATGAGCAAAACACAGCTATTTTGAGGTCAGCTAAAAACCACTTGTGCAATTATGCAGGTTTTTCTGTTTAGCACTCATCTGCATTATCAACGTGTTACTGTTTCCACACTGTATCTCATGCTTACATGAAGTAAAACGGTACCTCACTGTCCTGGCATTAGTTCCAGCCATGTAACAGAGTGACAACATTTGGAGTGAGTGGAATTTTTTTTACCATATTTTTCCTTTAACCTAAACTAAGCCACATGTTGATAAGCATTCATCATGTGTATGACTTATTGCTAAGAGATACTTTATTGAGCAAAAACATGTGGAACAGTACAAGTAACAACAAATCATTACTACCTCCTACTTTGAGTGCTCAACACTTGCTAGAACATGAAAAGGAACCATTGCAAAGCACACACACACATATTCTACAACCCACAAACTCCCCGCTGTGATATCTCCTGAATATCCGAGGCATTACCTTATTAGCCATAACTCTTTTTAAACAGATAAACATTCCTTGCGCATCTCTCCTGTCTGGACCTGTCTGTATGCAGCTCTGGTTGCCAAGGGTTCTGCCAGAATCAAGGTTCCTTCAAGGAACACCCATTCTGGGTGTCAAATTCACATAAAACCGAATTCCAACTTATTGAATTTCCTTTCGTGTGTCACATTCCTGACAGCCCTACTCATACAGCACTGTAATGATGAAAGATCAGCTTTTATTTCTCGGTAGGAAAGCTTGGCTCGATTTACAATCAAGACAGCTTCTAGCTTCTACCTTAAACGAAAGAGGTGAATGACCAAACTCACCAAATGATTGTGTATTAAAGGGAAATTGCACTGATTTTTAAACTTTTCTGAATAATTACAATTAGAGTAATTTGCCAAGTCAGAATTGCTCAGTGGTTTTGATAGGAACCAGACATCCAAATCAGGCGTGCAAAACTCCGGTCCTAAAGGGCAAGTGTGCAGCATAGACCTGTGATTTCCCTACTCAGGACATCACTTTTTTAAAAACTCTCTTGCAACCTTACAGTAAGATATTAAATGTAATATTATTATCTAATATTTATAGATAACAGAGGTTTTTGGCCTAAAACACTTCGGCCAGAAGTTCATGAAGAGAAAGTAGATAAATAGATAGATAGATAGATAGATGCTTTATTGTCATTGTGTCAGTACAACGAGATGTCGTTTGGGGCTAGCTCGCAGATGCACACAGTAACAGTAAGAGTTAGAAAAATAAAAATTAAATATAAAAATATAAAAAATATTTTTTTAAAAATGACAGAAGTTGTGGGTTTGGGACCGAATTAAATACAACTAAAATATACATTATGTAAATTATGTACATTATGTAAATATCCCACAGGAGTACCATGATTTTATAATACAGACCTATTTTCTAAGAATATGCCACTGTAATAAGACGATTTTATAACAAGGAGCTATTTGAGTTACATTTGACGATATAATAAGAACATGCCAGTGACATATGCCGATTTAGAGTGATTGCTAAATTCTAGGTGCTTGTATCTATTGTTATGTTGTAACCAAAGAAATATGCTCAGTATAATAATGCGTTTTATTTATATTGCAAATAAACACAAACAAAATATCACACAGAAACAACGATTCTTTCACTATAACAAAAATAAAATAAGTAAATAAACAGATTCTTAAAATTATTAAAGGTTAGCGATGTATACACAAATTACATGGCAATTTTAAAATATTATACATATAAACAGGTAGTGCAATAAAAAGAAATATGTCCAAAAAAATCCTTTTTTTTTTTTCAAAAACATTTTTAAGACAGGATTGTCTATTTATGGCTATATAATGAGAATATGCCACTGACATATGCTGATTGTAGGTGGAATTTTTAAGACAGAAAATTGTAGGATTTTTAAGACAGAAAATTAAGACAGGATCCTTTTTATTTTTATTTAATTTCAAGGCCCGAGGCAAGCATCATTTCTGCAGCATAAGGAGAGACTCGTCCTTCTTTTGGACTATCATGATGGTTACCTTAAAAAGAACAGTAATACCAATATTAGAATTCAAGATTCAAAACTGCAAACTGCAGAATTTGCCTTAATTTATATTAATTTTAATTACATTACGAATGTATTCAACTTGTTTTATTGAGTTAAAACGTTATTTTCTGTGTCGTAGAAGTGGGTCCCATCTTTTCCTTATTTTGTGAGATTTGGTTCAGCTAATCAGTAATTTGGTGGAATCAGTAGCACATGGAATGGCTGCCTTAGATATAAAATCCCAATGTTTAATATATGAAAATTGTGAATATGAAGACCTACTTCTGGGATGACATCGAAAAGGAAGTCCAGGCTACTGAAGTCCATTGTCATTTGTAGGGTGCTTATGGTTTTTTCAATAAGTCGTGTGGTCTAGGGACAAAAGATAAATAGCACAATAACAATGATAGTTTAAAAAAAAAAAAAACACCATAAAAATAAAATTCGTTGTAACATAATATACATGGTGCTCACTGAAATGTGACATCTTGGGCTTTAAATGCTGTTTCAGCCTCTGGGATGTTTCTAGATGCTTCCACAGTTAGAATCTGCCTGATCTTTTCTCTTCACTGTTAAGTGCTACATGCAAATCCTGTAAACAGAGATTTAGGTCACAAACCTTTTTTGTAAGGTTTGTGATTGTACAAGTGATTACATGACCTTTACTATATTCACCGTGATCTCATCATCAGTAATAAGCTCCTGTAGTCCATACTGAAGGATTGACTCTTGAATTCTGGTAAATAAAGCATATTTATCTTCAAAAGTGAGTCAGCCTACAAACATATATGCTCTTTGAATATATCCACTACAACAAACCTGTCACAAGAATAGGGCTGAGGAAGCCGACAACCACAGCATGTCTTTCTGGATACAGTGACCTATAAATAATTTCAAATAAGTTTAACAACAAATAAGTAAAGTATTCATGTAAAAAATCGTTTCTGGGAACATAAAATTACCAGTTTTTGGAAAATGCAGACATTCAATCCACTGGCAATGCAATCAGAGCCTCGGTCTGGGGTCCTCATGGACTTCTTTAAGAATAAGAAAATATTAAATTGATTCCCTATAAGCAGATGTTGTAAAGTTGTGTATAGATTATAAATCTTATGTCTGAATGACCTCTATCACAACATCCTTTGCCAACATTGTAGCATGGTATCATCTGAGACTTTCTGATGCCAGCAGTATGCCCTGTATTTCCATTTCTGCCATCTGTTAAGTACACAAAACAAGTGATTAAACTGCAACAGCATATAGAGTTCTCTTAAAAAAACAACCCATGGACTTACAGTGCAAACAAATATCCCACAGTTTTGAGAATCATTCTGCACCCATTGTGAGGGGTATGTGACTGCCCAGTCGCTCAAGTTCCACTTATCCTTAAATGCGTAACTGTAAAATGAGACAGAAATATGTTTTAGGTTTACCGCAAGAATGCATCATATTTGTCAACATGAAGCACACAAAAAGGTGATTTATATCATCTTTGAATGAGGTGTTGGGACTAATATTTATTACTGATTCATTACTGGTACTGATTCATTACTGGTACTGATACATATTACTGATATGTTTTATTTCCATTTTCTGTGTTATTCATTTTTAACTGCTTTCCCCATTCCACATTTAACTGCATTGTAAAATAAACTGTTTGTGATCCTTTCTCCTTTTCATCCCAGACCTTACTGAAAGACTGAATAGAAAAAGAGCAACCTTCTTTAAAAAAAAAACAATCCTAAATATGCTATAAATACCATCCCAGTTTTTAACTCTTGATATACAGAAGGATGTCTATCTGAACTCCTTGTTTCAGTAGCTATTGTCAACTCAATTCAGTTTTCATCCTTTTTACTGACATACATATACAAAATTGTTACCTTAGCAAATCCATGTCCTCTTGCATTAAGGTTTTGTACAGGTCCAATGATTCATAAATGTGTATCTCTTTCAAGTGACCACAAAACACCTGTCAATATAAAATCATCAATGGAATATCACTGATAAGTAAAATTAATTATTGTGTATAATGACACACAACTTAATTTTAAAACACTGTGTAACTAATTATACTTAATGTATGTACACAATGATGAGTTAAGTCCATAGGTTTTATTCAAAACCTGTCACTGTCATTGAAATCACTCTTAAGCTCTGTTTTGTGTTTTGTACAAGTACAATTGTGCAAGTCACTGTGTTTTGCCTGATTTCATTATGGCAAAAGTGTTGGCAATGAACACCACATGAAATATTTTTCATGTATAATACATAGACAGAATTTGACATGACTGGAGGTAAGAGGTCAGGTTAATCAGTACAATAACGTTTTGTTAATTAAACATAGGGCAAGTGCAAAGAAGTAGTTTCTGCCAAATACTTAATAATCAAATCACATTACTGACATATGTATTTGCTATCTTTTCTCTACCATTTACGTTTTTTTGTAAAACAATGTAATGAACTCACCCAGAGAATGAAATCCTCTTTCCTAACTCTGGGGATTGATGTCCAACTACTCATGGAAACATCACAGTATATTTCTGCTGAAGACCCTGTTGAATATAAATAAATCAAATAAAACAAATATTTACATGTGCAAAATAAATCGTTACTTAGTAATATTGAGTGTCTAATTAATATCTGAGTAAAATACTCAGACAATTTGCAATTAAAATATGTACCGTCAAGCAGGTCAGGTGGCATGGAGAGATACTCTTTTGTGTGATCCAATCCCTCCACCAACATATAAAAATATAAGCCAGGAGGACTTTCACACTCGAAGTAGTGGAAGCAATTTGTGCAACCCGTGTGTTGACAGCCTAAACAAGATGATATAAAACAATAGAGTGTCATTAATTTATTCAATCATTCATTCATTATTAATTTGACAGACTTCACTGATACCTGAAAATATCAATTGAAATATTGAAATATTACTCTTTTTTCCCCCTTAACTTTCAGGGGGGTTATGTGGAGTTGTAGTCACCTGAACCTAGACCAAGTCCTGACCAAGACCAGACGATATCAAGACCGAGATAAGACCAACACTTTGAAGTGCATAGACCAAGTTAGGACAGAGGCAGGCTGAGACCTAGTCAAGACCACACATATATATTCCCTATAATTATCGTACTAGCGTTTTTATTATGAACAAAAATTATGAAAAAAATTATAAATGCCATGAAAATATTGTTACTTCGTTCTGTAGTGAATGAATGAATGAAATAGAAACATTTACACTAGAGTGAAATGATTCAACAGATTAAACAGAGTCAGATTTTGTGAAATGACTGGACACAACAGGAGGCCAGCATGTATCGCAATGTATCACAGACATTAGTGTCTTTTTTGTGAAGTCTATGTCACAGTCCCGCTCGATGGCCACCAGAGGGCACCTCAGAGTGGGATGGGAACACCCCTTCGAGACGGACTGGAC
>JBBJLS010000109.1:3776221-3797691 GCA_037577275.1 Bryconaethiops microstoma | reverse complement strand
TGCACATCACACTTGTCTTCACTTACTTATTTGTATTTCTTATCTTGTTCTATTTTTTTAATATATATATTTCTTTACTTTTATTTCCTTTTATTCTTTATTTTTTTATTTATTTTATTTTTAGTTATTAACTCTTTACCTAACTTGGCATTTGTGTGTGGACAGCAAAGAAAGAATTCCATTGCACAGAGAAAATGCTACTTTTTTTCCCTGTACATATGACAATAAACGCTTTGAATCTTTGAATCTTGAATCTTAAAGCACCAAACCCTGGAAAACTCTCAAATGTTCAGAGCACTGGCCTCCAAGATCAGGGTTGGGAACCACTGCACCGAAGCATTTACTGCATCAAACCCCTGTCTTGTGGAGTAATCTGTGATTTTTGCTGCAAATTTCCCACTAATAAAGGTTTATCTAATCTTATGTTGCTTGGTAACCATAGTTGCTGAATGGCCAAAATGGCCATTGGGGAGAAAGTGTTTGTTGCAACTGCCTGATTTGTTGAACATTACTTTTATTATTATATTGTGTTTTATCATATGTTTTTTGTGCTGGGTGAAAAGCACTGCCTCTCTGTATACTGCTTCGTAAATGTTTTGAGATCATTGTTTAAACTTTATGGCTTCTGAGCAACAACGATGCTGAAAAACTCTGCCCTCTCATGGCCTGTAGGAGAACTACACCTTAAAGAGGGACTTGGTTAAGACTTTGTAATAAGCTGTCTTCCTGTCATACGCTGACTCTCTGAGAGCACTTGGCGTACGCCTGAAACCCAGACGGGCCTGAATAAGCTGTGAGTAAGCATTGACTAAGCACAGAGCTGACCCTTCACAGCCAAGCACCGGTCAACATGTCAGTAAGTGCCTGGGAAAGCGCTCCAACCCAACTCTTTTTCTGGGAATTAAAGTAGATTATATTACCAGGAGAATTCACTCTTTCAACTGGAGACAGCTTCATCTTTTGACCTCTCTGAAATGTTTTTTTTTCAGATGCTTTCAGAAAAAGTCAATAGCAGAGCCAAACAATAAAAATGTTGAATATTTTTATTATGCAATTTGACAGGATGTAATTCTTCTTCGAGTGATAACACTTGGATTAATCTCTAGGAATTAAATATTGAATGATATCCAAAAGTAATGACGCCCTGTCCTTTCTTTTCTACGTGCAGGTTTTCCGTATCTGTCTAGCCGTGGTAGACGTTTAAAAAAAGCACTGTTTTGGAAATACACACCTTCCAGGAAAAATTGCTTTCATGTTTGTTCACACTGAGCTGTTTTCCTGTTCTTTTTTGCAGCGGCTTAGTGGGTATAAATACCCCTCCCCAGTCACCACCCCCACCCCCAACCCCACCCCACTCTACAGCGGATGTGAAAGTGAAGCTCACCTTGCTGTAAGATTTTGCCCAAGCTCTTGCTGTGGTTGGTGCAGTTCCAGCGGTGCTGGCGGAACTGGTGCTGGCACTCACGCATGCCCAGTCGCGCACCTTTGGCCACTTCTTGGATGATCTCAGGCTTCCTTTGGCACAGTTCAGTGTGAGTGCCACCTGGATGCTTGCTTTTCCTGCAGATGCTGTTGGGATCCATCATAAGAGGGCTGCCCATCACGCTACAGCTAGTGGAACGGACAGTAGTGTTACACAATTTTCCCCCCATCCTGCATGCAGTTCATCAGCCAAGACACTCTCAGTTTACAAAATTTGCTTCTTGCCCTGGACTTATGATGCTGATGTAGCTAGCGAGCAATGCAACTTTCATTCCACCAATCAGCACAGTGCAGGCTGGGTTCCAAAATAATCACACACTTGCCTTGACCCACTGTGTTAAGTAACACACCTGATTCTGATTTGCAAACAAGAGTGTAGTTTCTGACACCTGATTCTGATTTACAAAAATTAGTCTAGTTAAGTACAAAGACAGTAATTTTTTAACTGAGTGTATTTGTCCTTGTTATTCCTCTACATTTGAACATTCTCTAGAAGTAGCCACTAAGTGGTCTGTCACCTAAAAGTGTAGTGGACCGCGCACGCTCGCCCCCTTTCACTCAGAGAACGACCTCCTATTAACCTACCATTACCGTGCTTTGCACAAATGCCTCTGCAGAACCAGTTTTGTGCTTTAGAAATTCCAGAATAACCTGAATGTAAAGCTAATAAACTCTTCTCATGAAACTGCATCAGAATACAACCATGTTTGTTTGTCTCTGAGATATGATTACTTGCCACGTGGAAGGTCCCCACAGTTTACAGAAAATAGACAGTAGGCTGACAGACAGACAGATACACTTAAAAACAGAAAGCGTTCTTTGTGTGATGCCACATGAGAACACTTTTCGGTTACTAGTGAACCTTTCAATGAACAGTTCTTAAATTAATGATTTTTCTAATGAGTTGTTTGAGTCCGAAGAATCTCCACAAAGATGCTTTAAACTGTTAAAATGACCTTTACATTAAGTGAAGGTTCTTTATACTTCTAAAAGGTTCTTCTCAAGAACCATTTAAATGTATATGTAAACTACATTTAGTTTACATATAGTTTACATATACGTATATATTTTACAATAGAGATTTCCATATTTATATTTTTAGATTGTACAGTGTACATTTTATACTTTACTGTTGACATAGTATTTTATTCTATTCTATTTTTTTCTTAATTTTTGCTGCTCTTGACTTTGCACTTTCTGCTGTGACAGAGCAAATTTCCCATTTGTGGGTGTCACAATTCCCCTTCTCCACATAACGAGGGCAGGCGCACATGCAGACTTCCATTTTATCTTTCTTTATTTAAACCAAAACAAAAAGGCACGAGGGCCAGAAACAAAACTCAAAACAAAAGGAGCAAGGAGAACACATGAACAAAAGCTAGAATGACAGTGGACTGACACTGAGGTCCACCACAAACGAACTAAAATACACAAACTCAAACTCCACAAACCAATCGAAACTCAAACCTAATTTTCTCTTAGTACGCCGGTCAGCTGAAACACATTATGTAAACAAACAAGACCGGCGTGCTCAGGATTTCATAATAAAAGACCGAAAGCCAAAACTCAAACAAAACAGAAACGGACATGACAGTAGTCCCCCTCCTAGGGCGCACCACCGGGGCGCCAACAGGCCAACCAACCACCCCAAAGGCAGACGAGGGATAAGCGCCGGAAAAGAAAGTGTCCCGTGGGCCCCACTCGGTCGCCTCTCAATAGACTCCGCACAGCCAGGATGGCTGGGTGGGCCCCACGGTCCCCTCTTTTGAGGGTTCACCTCTAAAGTCCTTTAGTGTGGAGGCCCCTATGGGGAGCCTCTCCTTGTCCTCTGGGAATGAGCCCCCTATGGGGAGTTCCTCCGTGTCCTCTGGGACCAAGGCCCCTATGGGGAGTCCCTCCATGTCCTCCGGGGCCGAGCCCCCTCGTGGAGCCTCTCAGCATCCTCCGAGACTGAGCCCCCTCCGTGGAGCCCCTCAGCGTCCTCCGGGACTGAGCTCCCTCCGTGGGATCAAATCCCTCCAGGGAGCTACTCCGTGGCCGCCAGGACAGAGCTCCCTCCGGGGAGCTCTTCGAGAGCCCTCTAAGACCCCAGTACCCTCCCTAAAAAATTCTGGGGGAAACCCCCAGCCGCAGCCCCCTTCCAAGGGCATGCCTCCACAACACGCTCCGGAGCCAAAATTGTGGACTCATCCGTCCACCTGCCACTCCAGAGGCCTGGATCCTCCTCCTTGTCCTCGGAACCTCCACCACCCAGCAACTCGGCGATGGAAAACGTATTCTGTCCACCCCTCAGCTGGGTCCAGCCTGCCTCACAGCACACCCCGTTCCCTCTTCGGGCTTGTAGCCCAGACTGCTGCGCCTTGGTAGGTCAGTCCATATGTCACGATTCCCCTTTTCCACAAGGGCAGGCGCACATGCACACTTCCATTTTATCTCTTTTCTTTATTTAAACAAAAACAAACAGGCACGAAGGCCAGAAACAAAACTCAAACCAAAAGGATCACAGAGAACACACAAACAAAAGCCACTGAGGTCCACCACAACCAAAGGTCCACTGACGTCCACCACAACTAAAATACACAAACTCAAACTCCACAAACCAATCGAAACTCAAACCTAATTTTCTCTGAGCATGCACGTCAGCTGAAACACATTATATAAACAAACGAGACTGGCGTGCTCAGGATTTCATAATAAAAGTCCCAAAACCAAAACTCAAACAAAATAGAAAAGGACGGCCTCTAGCAGCCACTGCTGGGACATGACAGTGGGACTAATAAAGGTTTATCTTATCTTAAAATGTCTCTTCTATGGTACTGTTCAAAGAACAGCTTCTGGCATTATTATTGTAAATATGTCTACTTGGACTGTGAATGGATTAAAGTTTACAATAAGTAGATTCATAAATTCATTCACAGACAGGCAGACAGACAGACAGCGTTCAAATTACAAAAAGGGTAGCAAAAAGGAGCTTCCCCCCAAAAGGACTCAAGCCCCCTTAAATCAATAAAATCTAAGTTTGGAGTGCTAGCCTAATTTATTAGCCACACACCAATCATCCATTAACATTAGAATCACTGGCCTAATACTATGTACTTTTGCAACCAAAACAGCTCTGACTCAGCAAGACACGGACCCCGCAAAACCTTTGTGCTGTAGTATCTGGCACCAAAACATTAGCAGCAGGTCGTTTAAGTTAGATTGGACTAGTATGTCTAGCACATCCCACGCATGTTCGATCGGATTGCGATTGGGGAAATTTTCACACACACCTGGGCGCACCCGCACCTGAGTTCATTTTCACATGCACCTGCGTGACCACATGATCTAAAAAAGTGATTCATCAGATCAAGTCGCCACTTTCTGATGCTCATGTGCTCACTGTGGTGGTGGACAAGGGTCAGCATGGGCACTCTGACAGATCTGCTGCTATGTAGCCCCACAAAGGTGTGTTATTACACCTTTCAATCATGGTTAAGACTTTGTAGTAAGCTGTCAGAAGACTTTCTGTCATACTCTGACTCTCCAAGAGCACTTGGCGTATGCCTGAAACACAGACGGGCCAGCATTAATCTTTTCACCAATTTGTGCTACAGTAGCTCTTCTGTGTGATCAAGTCAGATGGGCTAGCCTTCACATCCCATGCACATCAATGAGTCTTGGGGGCCCATGACCTGGTTTACCAGTGGTCGTTGAATATTTTGTACTAACCATTGCATACTGGGAACACCCCACAAGATTTGCCGTCTTGGAGATCATCTGGCCCAGTTGTGTAGCCATCACTATTTGGTCTTTTCACATTGGCTCAGTTCCTTATGCTTACTCCATTTTCCTTTTTCCATCACATCAACATTAAGAAGTGACTGTTCATTTGCTGCCCAATATATCCTACCCCTTGACAGGTGCCACTGTAATAAGATTAAATTAAAGCTATTTACTTCATGTGTCAGTGTCAGAGGTTTTAATATTGTGGCTGACTGATGTACGTATTCACTACTATAATGTACAAAAACTGCACTTTACCGAAATGCTTACAACGACAAATGGTTGAAGGACAATCTGCTGTTTCACCCTATTGCACTGTAAAGTTTGATCTCTGAAGAGATCTACAGGCCTTCACGTGTTTGTGTGATTGCTGGATTTGATAGGATTGTGTGTTTTGAAAAGAATCAACTTGTGAAGAGTGTGTTGGACAGTGCACAAGTATGTATTAGAGAATTTGACTGACAGAAAGGCAAAACTAAACATCATCAGAAATGTTCAGTGTGTTTTCCAGAGCAAAAATTTCAAAGCAGTGCCACGTCCATCACTATAGCTGTACTGTGTATTTCAAATACACTTCACAACACAAAACAGCTCTGTGTGTTTGCACATTAGAACAAACCAGATCTGGACACGAGATCTCTTGTTGAACACTGTGGACAGACACCCTTAGAAAGAGTGCAGCATACTTCAGTAATTAAGGAAGATGTTGGAAAAGTTCTGGTAAACAAGGGTTCCAGAAAAACAGCACGTCGCCTCAGCAGGCAAAGTGTTTCTGAAGCTGTACGTTTATATGGAAACTTTGTGCACACTAACAGAATTACTATTACTATTACTATGACTGTATGACAGACATATAGATGAATGGATAGATTCCTAAAAACCTTGAGCTCCCCTTAAACAAAAAAAGGCTGCATGCCTTATTTAATAACCCCCAGCCGCTTATTTATAGCAACACATTTGTGCATTTGGATAGAGGCATACACTTGTGCATTAACACATAGGGCACTGTGCAAAAGTCTATGCAAAGTTTAAAGCCTTTTTTTCAGCAGCTCTTGATTTAATTTAATGAAGGACTGATTGAGTCAAACCAGATTTCTGACGGAAACTACAAGTAGTCCTGGACTTCCTCAAGAAACACACTGATATAATGTACATACAACCAATATTTACTGTATAATCCATTTGTATTTATTCTTTTCGGTTTTATTCGGTATTTAATACTATTAATGTTGAAAAAACACTGTTCATCTAAACCCTTTTTGAAATATTTTCGAAGGTGCCTAAGACTTTCGCACGGTACTGTACATACTTTGGTAATGTGGACAGACAGTGGCTGAGGCTGTAACTCACCTGGGCAGGTGGAAGCTGCTGAACGGACCTGTGAGGATGAGGAGAAGGAGGAGGCGCGCGCGCGTGGGGACCTTCATCATCAAGCACGAGCCTCAGCTTAACCACTAGGCCATCAGCTGCCCTGCAACAATCATAGCGCTTCTTGCTGAAGAGTGTAAACAAACAGCTCACCCGCCTTCTTCAACGTGTTTGTGCTTTGAACGTTTATCTCTTTGAATATAAACTTGAATACACATTTTGAAAATAAATTTAATTTGACTTGTGAATCAATAAATCATTCAGCTGAATTTTTTTATTTAATGACTCAATGGTTTAAAATACTGAAACCCATTTCTCTTTGAACAACTGGGAAAATCAAGTAGCAATTTTGAAAGTTGAGTTAAAGCACATAATCTATGTTTTTACACAAGAATGTCAGATAATTAACAGCACACAGATACTGTTAATAGCGAGAAGTGCCTGGATTTGATTCCCAAGGGCAGCCATGTTCCCATCTGGTTTCCTCCCACACTCTAAAGACATGTATGACAGGTGAACTGGCCTTGTCAAACTACATAGGTGTGAGTGTGTGTGTGTGTGTGTGTGTGTGTGTATCTGCACTGTAACAACCTGTCCAGCACTCTAATAAACTGAGGTTGCCAGTCACCTGATGTCAAATCAGGGCCCAGTAAACCTAAATGTTGCACCATGCATATGAGGTCTATGGATGGTCAAAGCCTCTCACCGGCAGCTTAAGTTGTAGTCCTGGAAGATAAGCAGAGATCTGAGCAGTGGTGTCACTCAAAATGAACAGCTTGTGTTCAGGATTAAGTGTTATGATGTTCCTCCGTTACTTTTGGTATGTTTCTTCATAAAATGTGCTCTGCCTCATGTTGTACTCGTTGCAATCAAACAGACCTAATCTGCAAGAACCTGTCCAACCCCAGCTGAATGAATGTCGGTTTCCAATGCAAAATCTCCCAAAGCCCTTCTGAAACGAGGGTGAGAGGGGATCGGGACCCCACATCATCTCTGATTTATGGGGTTTTTATCTCCTTCAGTAGTCAGATATTTGTGGGTGCTCTGGGATCATGCTTGGGGCTGTTCAGGGTCACCTTTTAAGCAAATAGATTTTACTTTTGTCCACCAGGGAGAAAAAGGTGCTTTTGAGTCAAGAAGAGACTCTGGAAATTGTTGTTATGAACAAAGCCTCATATATTCCATTGCGGAAACGGTCATTTTTTAGTTTATTTATTTGTTTAATTTAATTTAATTTTAAGAAGGCAAATGAAAAGGTTAAAGCTACAGTACCCTCTTCTGAACAAATTAGGACTAGGACTAGCCAGACTAGTAACCCCCCTTGTGATAACTTGTCTTACAGGTGACAGGAACTTTTAAAAAAATTCAGCTTCCTTCTGGTCAGCTTTAAAAAAAGCTGACCAGAAAGCTGACTGTATGTGTGCATGTGTATGTATGCATGTGTGTGTTTGCCCTCTGGTACTTTTCGTACAGCCCCCAAAAATCCACCCTAAAGCTTTCCACACCTTCAAGACACGTCATCAGAGGGAGGTTTTCATCACTGACGTGCACAGGGGGACAACTGCATACACTCAAGTCCCTGACCTTTTTGTATCTCAAAATAAATAGAACAAACATGTAATGGGCTCTGAATGCTTAAATCTTACTGCGTAAAACTTTAAATTAATCCTGAGGGTAGGCATGTCTGCAAAATTACATAAGAGATTTAAATCTCTTGATCGCTCATTGCTGCTGTTTCTCAAGCCTGAACTCTTTTTTTTCTTGATGCCTTTGACAGGGCCAGTTGACCTCTTTGGCTTCAAAATAGTCAGTAATGTTAACTTAAAATTTCACACTGCCTGTGTGTGGTATAATACTCTATTTGTTATGTGTAGCAATAGATGTCATAAAATGTCTACATTACAAAATCAATGTAGTTTTAAACTATTACGGACAGCTTGGAGAGCCTTTAAGTTTATAAAAAAATGGAACTTTATAAAAAACTGACAAACCTTCATGACTTTTTAAGTTAGTGTTTTGCATATCTTTAGGCAAATGTGGATAAACTCAAAGAATGAAACAATAAATTGATGGCAGAAAAAGAATGTGAATAATATTACATCGTTAATGTAATTATTTAATAGGACATGTATTAGGAGTTGGACTGTTCTTGAAGCATGCAACGAGAACTAATCACTAAAATACACTGTTGTGTGTGAGCCACCAGACAAGTAACATTTTCAATTTATTACACATAAATAAATATTAGGTAGATGGATGGATGGATGGACGGATGGACGGATGGACGGATGGACGGATGGACGGATGGATTGATAGATAAATAGTGGAACATCATAATCTAAGGAGAAATAAATGTTTTGTTCCAACAATCAAGTGTTGTCGTTACTGAAGGAAACATACTTACACCTGCATGTATACACCTCAAATAAAAGCTTTCAACATGAAGGGAAACATTTGGTGCTTGAGACCCCGTGGTATCAGCTGTGTAAGGTATGCACCATAACTAAATCACAGGCAATGCTGTAAGTCTATGTGTCAATAGCAACTAAAAATAAAAGCTCCATTAGATATCCATTAGATATCAGTGAGTCCATTATTAGATTATACCTGCAATCATAACATAATAGGCGAAGTGTTTTGGGTACATATGTCCAAACAGGCTGCATATCACCAAATGCAGATAGAGCCCCAAGTGAAAATCAAGCCTAATTGAATCAGTGTAAAATAACTTAATTTCACTGAGGGAATTTCAGTTTTGAGGTCAGCCTTGCAAGATGGCCAATTTGTTTCGTGTTTATGAGTGTGTGTGTGAGGGAGGTCAGAGTGTTTTGGAAATTGTACATTTTATGGTTTACAAAACAACACATGTTCACTACGCTGACCGTATCGTCATAGGCTTTGACCAGAAATGGACAAACAGAAATGATCCTGGATCAATTGGAATAAAATATTATTTTAGCATGCATCGAGGTTGAAAACCTTTGACTGTAAAGGAGAAAACAATAGGTTTAGATACGATAGTGATGATATGACCCCATAATTGGGTCTAAATTTATATCTCATGACATGATACGAGGGCAGATGTTTTTTGCACCCCTTAATCAAATCCTACGGCTTTTTGTTAGCAGGCCCTGTGGAGAGCTTTACACGGTCCGCCCCAGCCGAGCCTCAGTGTGGAATCCCATAATAAAAGCCTCTATGTCGCTCAGGGCTTTCAGATTCTTGCCAGTAACAGTGAGGCCCTTGAGGAGGAAGAAGCTGCTGCAGGGTCATGTGATCGCGGCTGCTGAGGGGAGGTGGTAGCATAGTGACATTATTTGGTAAACTGTGGTGTACATTCCATGCATTTATTCCAGGGACAGTAAACAACCCTCATATTCAGATGAAAACTGTCAGCCATGAATGGACAATGCTTGGGCCCAGGCCCACTACTCTCTGTGCCGGCTTTCTCCAAGTGCTGAATGCAATAGGCCTGGACAATCACCTCTGTCCAGCCCCTGCTAGGTCGCTTTCCTGCTCCTTTGACCCCATTGTTTTGCTCCCTACGTGGGATGGTTTCTTGGCTGGGCAAGCTGGACTTCGGGTCAATGAACTGGAATGAATACTTACCTGCTTAGTGTTAACACTTAGTGCCAATAAGAGCATTTCTTCTCCAAGAAGTGGTGCGGTAGAAGAGTCGCTTTTAGTTCCCTAAAACAGAACCACTTTTGTTAATGAGCGTCCACATTATAGAAAGGCTCAACCTGTGAGGAGATACAAGAGGAAGCTTCTCCCGAATAAAAAAACAAAAATCATCTGCTTTGGTAGGCATTCTCCTTTTCCATCTGCGTTGGATTAAAGTGTCCATCTCCTACATTTTTCTTGTATTAAAACTTTTTCCTCTGGGGTCCACTAATGACATTTATGTGGCTGTATGTACCAAAGCAGTCATCATTCATTTTGACATGACCGTTTTCCAACCTCTGTTTCTCCAACCTCTAAGAAATGAACAGACTCGGCTTTAAGACAGAGATGTGTAAATTGGCTACCTTGTATTGTCCCAGTAAATATCAATTTCGGACATTCCTAATGACCTCACTGTGAATGCATGGGGCTAAACTGCTGTAAGCTGAATAGATGGACAAAAGTAAACATGTTGGTTATACGAATACAGTGAGTTCAAAACAGGCTGATTTTGCAGCTTAGTTTCCATGTATGACCAAACGGACTAGAATTGAATGATACATTCTGAAACATAAACAGCATTTATATACTCCATGATTATTTAGTTGCAAGGAGAATATAGTGTTCCATTACGTTACTTGTGTAAGTTCTCATTCAATTCTAATGTCAAATGTCTGTAGATTTACAAGGAACACGAAAGAGTCCTACTCTCAAAGCAAAGTAGTGGAACCCTTTTTGTGTTACCTTTCTAAAAGGTTCTTTAATGAACCATATACAACAGTTCCTCCACTGCAGAGAAGAACATTTAAACTATCAAAAAATTCACAAGTTCTATACGTGGTTATAGGCTATATAATGGTTCTATACATAACCATCGCCTCTTCCAAATAACCTCGAAGGTGAAAATGAAGAAATACGCACTCAATCACAGACATCTGAATTTGTCATCACTATCCATGTTACAGTTCAGCCACCAGTTCTATAACTATAACTTCTATAAGTTTGTTTTATTACTGGGACCATATATTCAGGCCAAGAACCCCCATTATTAATCATGATTAGTACAGTTAGATCCTTGAGTATAGAAAACAAAGAGAGAGAACAATAAACAAAAACATGTTTTAGTACATTTTTCAATAAGCCTTTAGAAATGTCTCAAAATCATCCAGCATACTCCAAGCAATACGTAATGACGTCTCCAGCTGGGATGGTGAACACTGTGGGCTTGTTGGTGGATCTCCAAAAGGAAGCTGGATTTTGCGAACACACTGCCATCTAGTGTCGCGACACGACTGGTAAATTAATATTCAACTCTTTAAATTGGTGAATGAAAAGTGTATTTTAACAGTAAAAAAACAGAGCCTGCTGTTTTTGGCCGCATACTGACTCTTGGCCTGCAGCCGCAGATTAATGTCAGGGACTAGAACGGGGTCATCTTAAAGTGGGTCAGAGCGGATAATCCCCACAGATCCACCCAACGACTGAAAGAAAGCACTCAGGGAGAGCTGCTCTGGTGGAGTGCGTTTTCTGAACTCTATTTATCTCTTAAAGAGATGGCAGTTGTTCAGTATAACCTGGTTGCATTGTTACATCTTTAACTCAGTGGTGGTCCGAGCCTTCCTGAGGCCCTCAGCAAGGCCTGAGTTGGGGCCCCCTCACCTAAACTGCATCTACATTTTCCACAACAGTAATGTTTAACTGTCACACACACCCTTTAACTCCCTTTACAGTCTTGTTAACTCAGTAGTTCCTCTGTCATGTTTTCTTACTTGCATAAGTTATAGCTTTACATTAAACTTTACTCTATCATAAGTAAGCTATAAATGAGACTCTATCATAAGTAAGCTACATTTACAGGGTGATTTCTATACACAAATGATGCACAATACTATCTAAAGGATACCGTGTACACTGTGACCGAAACTCAAACAGCTCTAAATGGGATACAGAGCATTGAACTAATTCAGATTTCCCATTGAATGCTAGCTAGCATAGATCTCAGCGGAACTCAGTGACAAAAGAGTGGATTTTACCATGATCTTATAAAGCTGCCCCTTGTTTGCAGTTATTTGTCAATTTGTTTGTCAGCCCCAGTGGCTTCGAAGCCACTATCTGCTCCTACTACTGTATTGTGTTCGTACAAGCTAGAATTACATTTACATTTACGGTATTTAGCAGATGCTTTTATCCAAAGCGACTTCCATTCCCTAACTAGAGGGCACAGTCTTGCTCCGGAACCCAGTGGTGGTATGCTGAAGGTAGGATTCGAACCCATGACCTCTCAGTCCAGAGACAAGTATCTTACCCACTCGGTCACCACCACCCCAGAATTAGTTTGACTGACTGTGCTTGCTTCAAAAGGCAGTAAACATTTTGTGCTCCGCTCTGGCAGAGGTAGCAGGAATTGATTAAACCAACAGTATTAGCTAAGCAGTGCATTAATACAATATTGAATTTCTGTGCGAACATTAACATAATACATCACAAAACACCCAAAACATTCGGTGGCCACAGGGCCCCAGGTATATGCTTAGTGTGTATATGCATTAGGTAGGCCCTGCTTTAACTAATGTATTAATATTTACTTTTGTACAAAACGCCATAATTAAGTGTTGGGTTTTTTTCTTTGTGTTGCTTCGCGGTCCGTTAGAAATGTTGTTTTGTTTCACTGTGTACTGTGTATTTGGCTGAAATGACAACAAACCTACTTGATTTAAAGCATGTAAAATCTCATTGATGGGTTGTAATGCATCTAAAAGTGCTGCACTAATTTTGGAATGTTAGAATTCAGTATAACCTATTAACATAAAATTCAGTCTGCAAAAAACAAAAACAAAAAACAATTACCAATCTATTTTCAAACTGAAACAAATGTGTTCATACGGAATTTTTGAGCAAATTGTACTTTATAACTTAATCTTATCTTAAAATCAGCATTTCATTCAGAACCAGTAAACGTCCACTTCTAGAATACTTGCATTCACGAACATTTACACATTTATTCCTAACCATTCTGAAGGACGGTACAAAAGAAAAATTGTACAATATATCACTTATGACTGTTTTATTGCTACATTTTTACAAAAAATTGTTTTTTTTTAAAAAGTTTTTTTTATTATTAATTTTTACTTTAACTTAAATTTTTTACTTTAACATTAATTCCAACCTCATCTGAAGGGTAGAATTTTAGTTTTCAAAAATTATGCAAATGTATGCATATCTAAGTAGATCTCATTTGCATATGCAGACATAATTTTTTTAGAAACCTTAAACTACAAAAAAATACTTGTATGCATACCAGTAATCATCCAAAAAATATTAATTGTTGTAACTGTTATTTTAAAAAGTGACCTCATTCACTTGTAGTGTCAGGGCCTGACAGTTTTTCCTAGAACTGCAGGTCCAGTTAAAGACAACATCTGTGCAGCTTTGTCGTGTCTTATTTGATTATGAGCAGTTTTCATGCATGGTTGACAGCAAAAAAAAAACAGATACGTCCGATACTGTTAGCGACCCTACTGAACAAAATGAAGGAACACTGCAGAGGACCTCACACACATTGTGTAAAACAGCTTGTAAATCTGAATTTGATGATAACTGCACAGAACGAGCTGCCTCTGGCAGTGGGAGCCACCCCCGCCCCCCTCAAAAACTCTTCAAAAGGAGCCACTGGCAGAGAAAGTAAAGAGGGACCAGATGTGGCCCTAATGGGGAAAAAACATCAGAAAAAAGGATAAGAAAATGTGTGCATGGCATCATGCTTGTTTGCACGTACTCAACCGAGGTACAATCAAGCATTGTGTTTGTGCATTTTGGATCTGGGAGTCATCGCTTTTGTATTGTCATTTTTAAGATATAAAAAACAAATAATAGTGTAAACAAATGCTACATATTTCATCTATTACAACAACAGAAAACATTTTTCCTAACTAAGGTTAGAATCGGGTTTTAGTAAGGATTAGCTTTGAAATCACACATACATACATACATACACATATACAGGGGCATTTTAAATGTGGGGGAAAAACTAGTGGGGTATCTGGAATTGGGGAAGATGGACGCTACACCTCACATCTCGCGTTTTTCCCTCATACAACTCGCTGGAGGGATAAGTGGAGTGATTTTTAGAAGTGGGGGAATGGTTCTGGTGCCCATACATACATACATACATACTTTTAGCCCATTGTTTTGTATATACACTACTGCTCAAAAGTTTGGAATAACTTCTCACATAATAATTGTTATTGAATAGAAATTAAAACAGAGAATATAGACACGTTATGAAATAGATACTAAAGTGTGCGCTGATGGCTTTTTTACTTAGAAATTATACAGAAATCAGAATTTAAACGTATTTACTTAGAAATCAGCAATTTATTTAGAAATCAGTAGTAACTGTCATTAGGGCTGACGCATAATAAAGGTTATTATTTAAAAGTCTGGGAAACTGACATTTTAAATGATAACCTGGAAATATAACTGTGATTTAAATATACATAACTGTTATCTTTGTATGTATTTCCTGACAGAAAATACCTATTGAATAGCTAATTAGTCAACAAGTTTTAGTCACTCCTTTTCAAATATGACATATTCTAATATTCACAGCTTCCTATAGAACAATAAATATACTCATTTAGATTATTCAGAACAATTACTCCAGACCTTTAAACACTTTGTTGATTTACATTTTATATTGTAACATCAAGTAATTTAACATCTTGGCAGCATACACTATTAGTATACATAAAATGTTTCAAAAAAGAATGAGTAGAAAAAGTCTTTAAAAACCTGAAATACAAAGAAAAACGTTTTGTTACATGAACTCTGTGTATGTGTGTATGTGTGTGTGGGTGTATAGGGAAACTGTTTTACAGATGAAACCACTTATTGGACTAGCGGACAGCTAGTAGCTCCACTCCTCACCTTGTTTCTAGAGTGATGGTTCAAAATTGGGTAATAAGAAGCAGTGGTCATGGCTGGTCATGGACTGAGACAGTGAGGTTTAAATATTCAATAAAGCATGCCCGGATATTGTGCAAATGTAGAAACGACGCTGGACTGTTAAAAGGTTTTTACACTATATAATTTAAAGTGCAGCGACTTAAAAAGCAAAACTAAATTAATTGACACATTATCTTTCTAATTAATTAACACATTATCTTTCTAATTAATTAACATTTTCTAATTAATTTACACATTATCTCACTGAACAACATGAACACCATGTTGTTCAGTGACACTTTCTGGAAGGTTTTTTAAAAATGTTCTCACTTCAGGGTGCATTCCTCGAAACCAGACAGGGATGCATCCACTTCCCATCGTAACAGATGGCCCATGGCTGCCTTGAGGCAAACCATAAGCTTTCCAGCTGCTTTTCTGGGTAGTTCCTCAGGCAAAGGACCATATTCGCTTTCTCTAAAATTAAAACGTTAAACACAGTACAGAACTCAGTCTCCTCATGCTCACATTATAATGCTGAAGAGGCATGTACTACATTCTTTTTTTCCCCAAAATGTGACACCAGTTTCATTTCTACACAACTGTGGGAACACAAAACCTTTTCAAATCATAAATTTCAGGTACATTTCTGATATGTGGATGTGCAACCTTTATAAGAACACAATAATATTCCAGGAAGATTAATAAATTCAAAAGCATACCACTCATCAGGAGGTATCCGAATGTCATGTAGAGGCCATGCCACATCCAGTACATATATAAAGTGTAAGAACAATATTCAATCCTGTAATTTGACTGTTACAGGAACTCATGGCTTCTGAGGCAGAAGATATTCCTAAAAACAGAACATGCATGGATGTTATGCTTCATTGATGTCCTAAATGTATAGTACATTTGCAGTATATTTTCATATTTGCCGTTAAAAGTGTCTTTAAGAGCAGCAGCACACAACGGATTTTTGGGGAAATCACAAGCTTCCATGGCCATTCGTAGTGTAACAGTAATAGCAGTTAGTGTTCTCCTCCAAGCGCATTGATCTGTCTAATGATATAGCATTAGCATGGCTGCCTTTAGTTTTCTCAGAGAAAACACATGCTATCCTTTACCTACCTTGCTTTTTGCTATAAATGTGATGGGCAGGGTCCTAGTAAGCAATGCAATGAAATTAGGGAGGAATGTGGGTACAAAATATGAAAATGATTAAAAAGCTAGAATATAAAAATATTTAAATATAAAAGTGTACCAATCACTGAGGTATTCTGTGATGCAGTCCAGGGTCTGCATTCATGAACCACTGATCTACTATCAGTTTTTGTGAAAAAAAACATAAATACATCAGGCCACAAACTTAGTGCTTTGTGAACATCAGCTCAGAACCCTGAGGCACTTGTGAAGCAGAAGTAACATTTACACTACATGGACAAAAGTATTGGTACGCCTGATCAGTGCATTAAAATACATAAACTTTAATATGGAGTTGGTCCTCCCCTGTTGAGCTCTTCCACTCTTCTTAGAAAGCTTTCCACAAGATGCTGTGGGAATTTGTACCCATCCATTAGCAATCTCCGTTCCAGTTCATCCCAATGGTATTGGATGGGGTTGAGATCAGGGCTCTGTCAAGTTCTTCCACATCATGTCTTTCCAACCATGTCTTTATGGACCTTGCTTTGTGCACAGTCATGCTGGAAAATGAAAAGGTCCTTCCCTAAACTGTGTCCACAGAGGTGGACGTATGCCGTTGTCCATAATGTCTTGGCATGCTGAAACATCACTGGAAGTGAGGAGCCACCCGAATTCAATATTTAAGAGGTTCCAATGTGTCCCAATACTTTTGTCCATAAAGTGTACTGCAGTTAGTAAGGGTGCAGTGCACAGTGTGCAGCGCTGGATTAGGGACACTACGTGCAGTACGTGCGTGGCTTCGTCAGACGCCAGTGCACATGGCGTGACGTCAGGGCAGAGGAGGAGCCCCGCGCGGTGACACGTCAGAGAGCCGCGGGGCAGAGCCAGTCCGTCTGAGCGAGCTCCGAGTCTCGCGCCTCTCGCCCCTCGCCCAAGCATGAGACTCTCCATCCTGATCGCACTCGCGCGGCCCGTGGGCCCGGTGATCGTGGGCATCTCGCTGGGCTTCACCCTCAGTCTGCTGAGCGTCACGTGGGTGGACGAGCCGTGCGACAGCAGCGTGTCACTCGGTGCCACGGAGGGGTTGCTGGTGATGGCCCGGGCAGGCAGCCCAAAGGGGGCCCGCAAGCCCAGCTCCATATCCACCGGGACGGGGGAGCACGGGGACGCTGGAGCAGAGGACTTCGATCCCAGGATAGTTCCGTACAACAAACCTGCTCAGCAAGGGCCGCCCCAAAAAGTTTTCAGGTAGGAGAGGCTCCTCCTACTCCTCATCCGCACCTTTTTGTGGTTCCTTTCGGTGGTTCCTTTTGGTTATTTTTTAGTTTCGTCCACACCCAGTCTGCCAGCCAGAGCCAGAGCCAGTGCCTACGCATGTGCCACCCCATCCTCTTTAACTGGCTCTATTTTGTGCCTCAAGTCGTTTTCATGGTGCCTGTTGTTCCTGCAACCCCTCATTGTTGTGATTCTTTTAAACCTTTTTTTATGTCCAGCCATGCCCATGGTTTCCTCCTCGTCTGCTTGCATTTCGTCTCACCTTCTTTTGCAGCGAGCATGAGGAGGCTGTTCAGAAGAAGCAAACTGCATGACCAGTCCACCTCCCCCCCCATTCCCAGTAGCACACAACCCTTGATCCTTATCCTCGTTTCTCTCACGCACTGGCGTCCAAATGGTGTCATCGGGTCACATTAAGTGAGCTGTCAGTCATGGCTCAGCGGTTTAGCAGCGGAAGCCTCCAACATGTGGTCTAAATATTGGGCTCCAAAGCAAGCCAGTAGGCTTTTTTTATTTTACAAACTGTACTGATTCTGTACATTCTGTTACTATAATTACATAGTAATTGAGGAAATTACTTTTTCTCTGTATTTAACCCATTCATCCAAGTGAAGCACCGGCCTATGGTGCCCCAGGGAGCAGTCTGTCGGGACAGGACCTTGCTCAAGTGTACTTCATTAGTGCCACTGGCAGTCCTGGGATTCAAACCCACAGCCTTCCAATTGCAGGGCCAACTCCCTAACCACCAGACCACCAGCAAGATTGAGAAAAAAAACCCTTATCAGGAAGTGTGAGAGCTGAGGCCCATGCTGTTTTACCAGGAATGTGACTCATGGTGTTTGCTAAGAGGAAAGGCACATGCACAGAAAGATTAAAGCATGTCCAGGCAAAGATTAAATTCCTTGTTGTATGCAGTATTAATTTCTTCCTGTGGGCTTGCATATAGCTAGCTTTGGGATGGCAGTGCCCACTACACTACATATTTCATCAAAAGTGGAGCAAGAGAAATGAACCAGAAATACTAGTCTAATAATATACAGTAATGTTAACCTTTTGAGTTTTATAATGTTGCCCTTTCTAAAATTCAAGACTTTCTTGTGACAATATTATCTCTGACTTAAACCAAGCTGTTTGCTTATTAAAACTTATTGTATACGTGATTGATGTAAATGTATTTTCTGGTCCCGCAGTAGTGTGAAGTGAGATTTTCTGCTAGGAAAACTCCCATCTGATGACATATCTTGAAGGCAGTAGTCAGTTTTGAAAGACTAAATGTATGCTTTGGTGTGGTCTGTTAGAAACCTTTTTTCCACCATTGTTCTGCACTGAATTGTTTCTTTATGGATGAAAAAAGGTTTAAGAACCATGTAACGTTTGCCGAAGTATATAGATCAAAAGTTTTTATTAGATTAGTGGCTAGAACTATCACGAGGATTCTCAGTGATTGTGATGTATTTGAGAAGTGCATGTTGGTCATTCTAGTGAAAGGACAACAATGAATGAAGACATGAGGAGAATACAAAATTGTAAATTTTGTCAGGTTTGCAATTCTGCCCTGCAGAATGCTTCATAACATACCACACAGCATCATAAATGCTAGGGTTACGCCAAAATCCCCCTTGAATGACTGTAGCTTTTCTTTTCACGCCTTCAGGGCCAAGTACGCCAGCACGGAGCTGGGAATCCGTGAACGTCTCTTTGTAGCGGTGATGACCACCAAAAACAGCATGAACACACTTGCAGTTGCCACAAACCGCACCCTGAACCACCACGTGGACGGACGCCTCATCTTCTTCACTGGCTCTCGCAACCGCAAGGTCCCTCATGGAATGTTTGTGGTTTCCCACAGTGACGAGCGCCCTGTGCCAAGCATGTTTCAAACTGTGCGTTATCTCATGGAACACCACATTACGGAGTACGATTGGTTCTACCTCCTCCAAGATGACACCTACACTCAGCCCGATAGGTTGAAGACGCTTGTGGGTCACTTAAGCATAGACCACCAGCTCTACATGGGCCGCCCGGGGGAGTTCATAGGAAGTGATGGCCAAGGCAGGTACTGCCGTGGTGGGTCAGGGTTTCTTCTGTCCAGGGCCTTGCTGCTGAAGCTCCAGCCATTCCTGGAGCAGTGCAGGACGGACATTGTTAGCATCAAGCCTGACGAGTGGCTGGGACGGTGCATCATTGACCACACTGGCGTCAGCTGTGTGGAGGAACATGAGGTAAGATAAATTGCTAAGTTGGATCGCATTTGATGTATCGTTGTTTTTTTTGGCATTTCTATACCCCTCCCATTCTTTTATTTCCATTCTTGCACTTTTATCATATGTTCTTACAGGTGTAAATCTCTGCTCCAAAATGAACTCATTTGCTGTTTGATACATTGTGCAAAATTTCATCAGTTACATCTGTCCAAGCAAGTATTTCCATTAATCCGTAATCTATAATCTAATTCAAAATGTTCAAAATCTATGCAGTTTGTACACCCTGTACTTGAATACTCTCAGTGCTACTCTTAAAATAACCAAATATAATTTGAAGTGCTCAGTTTTAATCAGAATTCTGGTTTCCGATTTTTATTTTATACCTCACTTTTTTTTATTGATATCCCAATAATGTTCTGTGATATCATGTCAGATAAGGAGACAAATGAGTCTGACTGTATATTTTGCTTACCTAGATGGCAACCATGATACAAAAGTAAATTTAAGATCTTTTGAAATATGTTTTTAGTGATGTGTTTTCATTTCCAGTTAAAGTTTACATTAAAATACTAACTGGCAAGAAAAAAAAAATGGACAAACAGTTCTAAACAATATTTGTATTGACAGATTGACGACCGATTATATCTTGTTGGACCCAGATAAACTGTCCAACAATCAGAACTTTAGCCAAACAAATGAGCATGTATTTGCCTAATTCTTTTTGTTTGGAGTTTTATGTCATTTTAATGCCTTGTACTAACTTATTTTGTTTCAGTCTTTTAAAGAAGGTGGGTGATGCCTGAAATTGTTGGGGGAGCGTGGCTGTGTTCATCCATTATCTGGATCTGGATATAAAATTATGTTTTGACGGGTTTCTTATTTTACAGCCTAATATCATGTCCATTAGAAGTAACTGCCACATTCTAAAATTCTGGTAGAGTCTAAATGGTTAACAAAAGGAAGCCTCCTAATGCCAAAAGAGGCACCTAACACACCAGCGTAATGAATGCAAACTGTTCAAATTATACTGGCCACATCAATTACTGACACACTTTGTCACGAGACTCAAATAAGCCATGGCTAAAGTAGCATCTCCAGCTGTGTGCAGAGTGTGAGCTTTAAAGCTAGCAGACGGACAGTGTGCTGGCTTGTAACTTGGCATAGATCGTCCTGCCCAGTTCCAAAAACAGACCAGTGTTGATAAAGTAAACTTTTTGTGTTGCTGGTTTCCCCGAGAGGGCCATGTTTATGTTGGTCACAAGTGACTTCATTTTTCAGCCTCAGCTCTCGGGTGTCAGCAGGAAACCACATTATCCAGGAGTCTGTGCCTCCTATGAGAGGGTGCCCTGTTCCACATTGAGTTGCAGAGGGGGCAACGATTAAGTCATGATCCAGATGATCAACGTGCGCTGTACTTCGGGCTTGAGTCTCAGGATCTGACACTGATGTGCTGGCCAACACGTAGTCATATGATTGCAAAACGCTGTCAGTTCTCTCCATGCAATGAGCCATAATCTCGCATCTATAAAATGTATCACAAGATGCATTGCGCTGTGTGTGTGTGTGTGTGTGTGTGTGTGTGTGTGTGTGTGTGTGTGTGTGTGTGTGTATGTGTGTGTGTGTATGTGT